>VXAX01006756.1:100958-254682 GCA_013399835.1 Leptocoma aspasia | reverse complement strand
GAATTCAGATTCAGTAGACGATGATGAGGTGGTGGCAGCCCCTGTCACCTATAGTGGCAGGGCGAGGAAGGCAAAATGGGTTCCCTTCTCTTATAATAACATTAAAGAGTTGAGGAAAACCCAAAAAGAGTTTGGGAAGGAGGACCCCTACTTTGTGGGGCTCCTCCGGACCACCTTTTCCACCAATGTATTGGTCCTGGGAGATGTAAAAGAAATATTTGCTGCCCTTCTTCACCCCACTGAATTTCAGCTGTGGAAACGAGAGTGGGAAGTTCTTCTTAAGAAGAAACTCCCAGAATTAGCCGTTCAAACTGAGACTGCAGTAGACGAGGATGGAGATTCTATCACCTTGCAACACCTAACAGGAGAGGGGAGGTGGGCCAAACAGGTCGATCAAGCAGCTAAAGTTCCTCGAGAGGCGCTCGATGTTAGTAAAGAGGAAGCTCTCAAGGCTTTTCTAACGATGCCCTCTTGAGGACCAGTTATTGACCATCGTTTTATCAGGCAAAGGGTGGATGAGCCTTTTGTAGATTTCGTGGAAAGGGTTCGCCAAGCAGTGGAGCGTGCAGTTCTGAGGAAGCAGTCCCGGGAAGATATGGTGCCAGACACAGTGAGGCGGAACTGTAACTCGGAATGCCGCTCCATCATCCTGGGCATTCTGGCTCGTCCATCACCAACCCTAGAGGACATCATCCAAGAGTGCTCCTGGAAACAGATCAGCAGCGGGAAAAGGGAGCACTCAAAGGCAGCGATGGTCCATGAAACAGTCGGTGTCGACCTCCCTCCACCACCTGAGTTTCCATCACAAGAAAGGACAACGTTATGGGGTCCCATCAAGTGTTTTTATTGTCACCAGCTAGGACATATGTTGAGGCAATGCCCTTTGTTACAACAGAAAGGGATGAAGGGGAGTGAAAAGGGAGCAAAGAGCGGGGCTCCTCAGGGGAAGCCACCTTTAAACTAGATTATGAATGCGGACCCTCCCCGCGTGTTGATAAAAATGGGGCGGGACACGGGGAGGATGGAGCTCGAGAAAATTTAACATCAGTTGTAANAAGATATGGTGCCAGACACAGTGAGGCGGAACTGTAACTCGGAATGCCGCTCCATCATCCTGGGCATTCTGGCTCGTCCATCACCAACCCTAGAGGACATCATCCAAGAGTGCTCCTGGAAACAGATCAGCAGCGGGAAAAGGGAGCACTCAAAGGCAGCGATGGTCCATGAAACAGTCGGTGTCGACCTCCCTCCACCACCTGAGTTTCCATCACAAGAAAGGACAACGTTATGGGGTCCCATCAAGTGTTTTTATTGTCACCAGCTAGGACATATGTTGAGGCAATGCCCTTTGTTACAACAGAAAGGGATGAAGGGGAGTGAAAAGGGAGCAAAGAGCGGGGCTCCTCAGGGGAAGCCACCTTTAAACTAGATTATGAATGCGGACCCTCCCCGCGTGTTGATAAAAATGGGGCGGGACACGGGGAGGATGGAGCTCGAGAAAATTTAACATCAGTTGTAACGCCCTCTGATTCCTTTTATTTTACAGGACAGGACAGTCAAAGGTTTTTGTGTAAACTAACTCAAGCAGTGTTCTATACCAATACCGACTGGAAGGAAATCTCCTTCACCACCGGATGTGACAGTAAGAATCAGCGTTGGCGGGAGAGCAAGTATCTCCTGGTAGGTGATTGTAAACACACACCCTCCGAGATCATAGCTGTCCCGGCTGTTCTTCCACCTGAACCGGGGCGGCTGGTTCTCCTCACGCGCTGTGTCCAGCCTCCACTCTTTCTTCCAAAGGACCACACTGTCGCACAGGCCATTCCACTGCCACACTCCTTGTGGGACAGTCTGGAGCCATCTTGTTGCCTCACTGAGGCGATGGGAAAAGAGAAACCCCTTGCTTGGTGTCAACTTGAGAGCGGGGGCAAGTCTATTCGGCTTGAAGGGATGTTGGACACTGGGGCAGATGTGACGGTCATCCCAGAACACCGGTGGCCGTCACAATGGGAGCTCGAGGACGTCGGCTCCGTTAGAGGTGTAGGGGGCACGCAATTGGCTCGCCAATCAAAGAGCGTGGTGAAAATTAAGGGGCCGGACGGGCAATTGGCTTCAGTACGCCCGTTGTTTTGAACTCGAGGTTTACCCTGTGGGGCAGAGACGCCATGTCCCAGTGGGGGGCTCAATTGACTATCCCTAGCCCCTCACAGGATTTTTAGGCGCGGCCACTGTGGAAGAGCGCCCTACCCAAAAACTCAATTGGCTGACGGATAATCCAGTTTGGGTAGATCAGTGGCCGCTGAACAAGCAAAAATTAAGTGCGCTCACTCAGCTCGTGGAGGAGCAATTAGCCAAAGGACATATAGTTGAAACCAACAGCGCTTGGAACTCCCCCGTGTTTGTAATCAAGAAGCCGGGGGGAGACAAATGGCGGCTTCTCCACGACCTGAGAAAGATCAATGAGGCTATTGAGGACATGGGGTCTCTGCAACTGGGTATGCCTTCCCCGACCATGCTCCCCCAAAATTGGAATCTGGCCATCTTAGATATCAAGGATTGTTTCTTCCAAATTCCCCTGCACCCTGACGACGTGCCGAGGTTCGCCTTCTCGGTCCCTTCCATCAACCGGGGGGCTCCCATGAAGAGATACCACTGGCGAGTTCTCCCACAAGGGATGAAGAACTCTCCTACCATCTGCCAGTGGTATGTTGCCAAACTTCTCTCCCCAGTGCGCGAGAGAGCAGAGGGAGCCATCATCCTGCATTACATGGATGATGTGCTCGTGTGCGCACCTACCAGCGACATACTTGCAAGAGTGTTAGACGATACGATTATAGCTCTTTCCACCGCGGGATTTGAGTTACAGCCCAAAAAGGTCCAGAGGATGGCTCCCTGGAAGTATCTGGGTTTGGAGATTACCAACCACACAATTCGGCCCCAGCGGTTGGTAATAAACGACAATCCAAAGACCTTGCGCGACCTCCAGCAGTTGTGTGGCTCGTTGAACTGGGTCAGACCGTGGTTAGGTTTAACCACGGAGGATCTATCTCCTCTCTTCAACTTGTTAAGAGGGGGAGAGGAGATGGATTCTCCTAAGGAAATGACCCAGGAGGCGAAGGCCGCGCTCGAGAAAGTTCAAAAGGTTTTAGAAAAAAGACAAGTTCATCGATGCAAGCCTGACCTCGGATTCCGATTTATCGTTTTAGGTAAGCTGCCACACCTCCACGGGCTCATTTTTCAGTGGGACCAAGGCGAGAGAGACCCCCTCTTGCTCGTAGAGTGGGTCTTCTTAAGCCACAGCAGGTCCAAAACCATCACTACGCCACAAGAGTTGGTAGCCCAGCTTGTGTGGAAGGCAAGGGCCAGGATTCGACTCCTGGCCGGGTGTGACTTTGAGTGCATTCATGTACCGTTACAACTTTCAACTGGTAAATTGACTCAGGAGGCTCTTGAACAGCTCCTTCAGGAGAACGAGAGCCTCCAATTCGCTCTGGACAGCTACCCAGGTAAACTATCTATTCACAATCCAGCTCATAAATTGTTTAACAGTGAATTCAATTTGATCCCAAAACTAATGAAGAGTAAAAAGCCACTGAAGGCCCTGACAGTATTTACTGACACGTCCGGGAGGTCTCACAAGTCTGTGGTGACTTGGAGAGACCCCCAAACTCAGCGGTGGGAGAGTGATATCAAGCTTGTGGAGGGCTCTCCACAAGTCGCTGAATTGGATGCTGTCATCAGGGCCTTTGAGAAGTTCCCAGAACCTCTAAATTTGGTCACCGATTCGGCGTATGTGGCTGGGGTAGTGTCCAGGGCTGAGCACTCAGTGCTCAAGGAAGTCAGCAATGAGGCAATTTACCAGCGGCTCCTGAAATTAATACATCTACTCTCCCACCGGGAGCATCAGTACTATGTTATGCACGTGAGGTCGCACACCGATTTGCCTGGTTTCCTCGCCGAAGGAAACAAAAAAGCGGACGCCCTTGCTGCTCCGGTACATCTGGAAGGTCCTTGCAGCAGTTTCCAACGGGCCAAGCTGAGCCACCAACAATTCCATCAAAATGTGCCGGCCCTGGTCCGCCAATTCCATCTTCGGCGGGACCAGGCAAAGGCCATTGTGGCAACATGCCCCAACTGCCAGGAGTCCGCCCTTCCATCTATGGGCGAGGGTGTCAACCCTCGGGGGCTCCGCAGTTGCGAGGTGTGGCAAACTGACATAACCCATATACCATCTTTCGGAAAGCTTAAATATGTCCATGTGTCGGTAGATACTTTCTCGGGCGCAGTCTTTGCCTCAGCCCACGCTGGGGAGAGGGCGAAGGATGCTATTAAACACCTGCTCCTTGCCTTCTCCACTCTGGGGGTCCCCAGAGTTATTAAAACAGACAATGGTCCAGCTTATACTTCCAGGGAGATGGCGGACTACCTGCAGGAGTGGGGGGTCCAGCACAAGTTTGGCATCCCTTACTCCCCCTCTGGACAAGCTATAATCGAAAGGACCCATCAAACTTTAAAGAAGATCTTAGCCCGCCAGCAAGGGGATCCTTGGCTCCGTGCCCCGCCAGACAGACTCGCCAAGGCTTTGTTTGTGATAAACTTTTTAAATTGCTCTTTCGAGCACCTGAATCCTCCTGTCGTGAGGCACTTTCGAGAGAACAGAGACTTGACACCTAAGGAGAGGCCACCTGTCCTGATCCGAGATCCAGCTAGTCTGGAAGTCAGAGGGCCGTATCCACTGGTTACCTGGGGGAGGGGGTACGCTTGCGTGTCCACTCCCTCCGGTCCCCAGTGGATACCCAGGAAATGGGTTAGACCATTCATACCGAAAGCTCCATCCAAACCAAACCGTGTTGCCTCCCCAGGGGGTGAGGACCCTGCCGATGAGGCAGTGGCCTCAAACAGGAAGAAAAGGCGAAGGGAGGAAGAGACTCCAGAAGGAGAGGAAAACCCCCCAAACCTTGACCTAAGTCCCTTGTTCCCAGAGGATTGAGCGTTGACCCATTGATACTAATATTTATTTGTTGTTCTCCTTTAGACCATGCTCCCAATCCTGTTTGTGCTCCTCCTGTTCCTGCTGACCCAGACTCCAAAGCCGGGAGAGGCGTGGATCCCCGCGCAGCCACGACAAAATGTGTGGGTGACCCTCGCCCGTGCGCTCAATCAAAGTAACATCTGTCTATCAACAGCCGCGGTAGAAAATCCGATGTCCACTTGCCTAGTGGGGATCCCAGCCCAATTTCTTGATCTCCCCTCCACTTTAAAAGCCTTAGTTGCAGAGATCAACCGAAGCCCCGCGGGGTCCCAGGTGGAGGTCATGCGACAAACAGACAGCTGGAAGAAGCCCTCTGGGTTCGCGTCTGCGTTCACCTATATTCCTCCTGGGACTCGTGTGTTGATCAAAACTCCCGTGACCAATCCTCTTTTGGTTCTACCCCGTTGGATCGAGACCTTACCTAAGTTGTCTTCTGAGCCTATAGAGTTCGAGTTACTCGGTTCCGCCAAAGCCCAATATTGCTTTCATTTAAATGTGAAACCTAATCCCCGATATAAGTTAGTCATTGAATATAATCCGAAGTTCCAGGCTCGAAGCTGGTGCAAGGCCATTGCCCGCTTCGACCTGGACTCCCCTTGGTGGTCCTACCCTCTTGAGTTGCCCAAAGGTGTATTTTTAATTTGCGGAACCAGAGCATGGGCAGGGCTCCCCTCTTGCCTGATCGGAGGCCCTTGCACAATAGGCAAGTTGTCCCTGTTTGCACCCAATCAAACGCAAATTTTAAACTGGCAATCCAAAAGTAATCATTCGGCTATCAAACGCAGTGTCAAAGAATTGGATGAGTTTTGTAACTCAGAAATCATACATTGGAGTCATCCAAAACGTGCGGCAATCTCCGTTTTTTTACCATGGGTATCAGCCGCCAAAGCTCTAGGTGAATTGGGACACCTAGAGTGCTGGGTTGCCAAACAGACGAATCTAACATCGAAAGATATTGCGGACCTCCTATCAGACGAGGAAATAACTAGGCAAGCAACATTACAGAACAGAGCGGCCATCGATTTTCTACTGCTAGCGCACGGGCACGGCTGCCAAGACTTCGAGGGGCTCTGCTGTCTGAATTTATCATCCAGAAGTCAGATCATCCACGCCTCCCTCTCGGCCATGAAAAAGATGATCGGAGACATCAGAGAAGAATCTAATGATTGGTTCGGAGATTTATTCAAAGGTCTGGGACTCAGCAAATGGTTTTCTTCAGTTATTAAGGACGTTATTTGGGTAGTTTTGTCTTTAATCGGTTTTATATTTTTCTTCGCTGTTTTGAAAAGAATTCTGTTAAGCACCCTTTCCCGATCCTTTCCCCAGTCACAACCCCATCGAGCTTCCACCTCCTCGACTCCTGCTTGGTGGGACGAAACCCCAGTTTAAACCAAACGCCTTCGCTCCTCCCTTCCATAAAAAACAAAAAAGGGGGAGCTGTTGTGGTGCATATGTGTTTCCATTATGTAAGCCATAAAGCCTCCATTTTATGCCCCTTCTTCTTCCCCAGTTTTCCCGCCTTCCCTAACACCTGTTAACTGTCAGTCATATCTGTACCCTTTTATGGAGTTGTTTTTCCCAGTTAAATCTCTGTCCATCAAGTGTCCTGGGTCAGCCCTCTCCCCTCACAGTTGTTGTCAGTTATCTTTACTCCTCCCAGCTATCCAGAATGTTCCCTGTCATTCTCCCTTGTTCAGATCTCCCCATTGGTGATAGCTCCTCAGCCCCTCCCTTAGGATATCCCTATTGATTGTACCACCCTCAAACCACGCCTCTGTTCCCTCCCAAAGTTACTGCTGATTGGCCCTTGGTTTTGTATTTAAGCGGTTGCCTTGTAAGGGTGTTTGGCCATTTGGCAGCCACCCCCTCCCTCGTCATTCTCAATAAACCCTTTTCCTCGACGTCAGCCTGCCTTTTGACTCATCTCTCTGCCCTCCTGGACTAAGCTGCTCTCTCAACGCTCTTGCCCTGAGGAACCTCTACCCAAGCCCCTGCCGCAGGGAGCTGGGAGAGGCCATTCCTAACGCGCGGTCTTCACACCATCCCGTCCGCCGGGAGCTAGCCAAGCACGGGTGGAAGCGGACGGGAACGCGTTAGGAAACCACATGCACATGAACTGTCCAGAGTGGGAGATACAAATATGACAACAGTGTAGATGATCTTTTTACTTGCTCATTTGAATGAGTTGTATACAGAAGGAAATACGCAAGGAAAGCCTGGCAATTTGATTCAAGACATTAATTGTCTTCTGAAATTTGTAAAAGCGACATCAACTGCAAAAGTAATGTTTAGTTATGTTTCATAGGTACTTACAGCAGAATAAAAACTAGATATTCCAGCTAAGGTTAGCTTCCTCCTGCCATCACCACTGTAAACCTTTCACAGGTCAAACTGTACACATGGAGGTTAAAAATAGAAAATACAAGGGGAGATGAAACACTATCATCAGGAATAGAACAAAACATGCATTATGAAAGTATCTAAACAGTAGGCACTTAATACAAACTGAAAGAAGCACTAAAGAAAACGAGAAAGGGGAAAAGAGCAGATATGATGAGTGCAAAATCTATGGTCCTTTCAATATCGCTTGAAAGTACATTGGTTGTCAAAATAGTAGTCTATGACAATTCAGTGGTATCACAAGCTGGAGATTATTTTGTGATAGGAAAATGAGAAAAGTAATTGCATAATACAGAAAAGCTTCTCTAAGTGAACACTTGTTTTAAGACATGTACTAAGACCATCAGCAGTGAATACAGTGAATTCTGTTAATAGGCAAGTGCTGTGTTTTAACTATTAAGTTGCTGCTCACCCAGCATCTAAGCATGCCACAGCCTCTCCTCTGGTAGGATAAGGGAGACAATAAGAAGGGAAAAAGCTAGAAAATTCTTGAGGTGAGAGAAAGACAGTTTAACAGGGAGAAGCAGAAGTCTTACATGCAACCAAAGGAAAACAAGGAATTCATTCACCAGTTTCCCTGGGCAGATAGGTGTTCAGCCATCTCCAGGACAGCAGGGCCCCATTAGACCTCACAGCGACTTGAGAAGACAAACTCCCCCACTCCAAATGACCCCTCCTTCCTCCTTACTTTATAAACTGAGCATAACACCATGTGCTGTGGGGTCAGTTGTCCCAGCTGTGTCCCCTCCCAGCTCCCTGCACACTCCCAGCCTCCTTGCTGGTGGGGTGGATGAGGAGCTGCAAAGGCCTTGGCTCTGTGTAATCCCTATTCAGCAGGAACTAAAACATTTTTGTTTTATCAATCTTGTTTCCAGCACAAATTCAAAACACAGCTCCATACCAGCTATTAGGGACAAAATTAACTGTATCACAGCTCAAACCGGTGCAGCAAGGAATATTTTCTCTGCCATCCCTTGCTTATTTGCATGAAAGGCAAGTTATGAATCATTAAGCACTTTTTGGATAGGATTTTTTCCAAAACTGTCTACTTCCTGAACATTTTTTTTATCTCTCATCGAAGCACATTTTATTGCAAATGAAAAGGAGCTGACTCAGCTCCCATGCCGAATTTTACAGTACCATTACAACACCATAGGAATGCTGAGTTGTCAATGCCTCACGCTGAGGCAAATGGAGTTACGCTGTAATTTCATCATGTTCACAGTTGCTGTTTAAGAGGGAAGATGTTGGGGCAGGGTATTCTTTTCCCATAGAAAGCTGATATTTTTCATAAAATAAAGAAAAAAAGACAAACAAGGATCTCCTTTTATCCCATGAAGAAAAAATGGAAATGTGTGTGTGGTATGTTAGATACCTGCTCCTAGAAGCACAGGTCAGCTGTTACTGGACTCACTTTTTTGGGGTGTATCTTCTGAGACTTCCTTTCTGTTGAATCAGTAGGCTCACTTTGTAAGCCTACAGCTGTAGTTTCTTTCAACTTACCTGAAAAAGTTGTCCATCTAGGAAGTGAAGAAAAGCAGAAAGAAAAGAGGTTACTTGAAATAAAAACAGTATAAGGGAAATCTTTCCAGAACAAAGTTTATGAGGTTCTTGAATTTTGATTTATATGATACAGTATAACAGCATACATTATAGAACAGTGTCAAAGACACACAACAAGGGAGCAGGTGAATTGCTGATTTGCTGAGGCATGTGAAGTATGCTGCATTAGCTCAAGTCTCCTTCCACTGAAGCCAATGCTACAGCCTTATTGCAAATGCCATTACATGCTTCTCAGAAAAATGTTTTGACAAGTCATGTATTTATCCAGGCTTACAAATATTCTCATTTTCCTCACACAAGTGAAAAGAAAGGAGGCACAACACAAAAAAACCGCAATGTATCTTGGGTGCTACTCTCAGTTCAGTGCCTTATACTCAGCCTCTTACAGAATCACAGAATCATTTAGGCTGTAAAAGATCTCTGAGATCATTGAGTCAAACTTTGACCAGCCACGACCCTGTCAACCAGACCATGACACTAAGTGCCACCAACAGTTTTTCTTAAACACCTCCATGGCTGTTGACTTCACCGTTTCTGTGGTCAGTCCACTTCAATGCTTACCAACCCTTTCCATGAAAATAATTCCTGATGGTCAACCTGAACCTCCCCTGGTACAACTTGACATAATTTCCTCTTGTCTTGTTAGTGGTTGCCTGGGAGAAGAGGCTGACCCTCACCTGGCTACAACCTCCTTTGAGGTAGTCATAGAGAATGATAGGGTTCTCCCTCCTTTTCTCCAGGCTAAATAACACCATCTCCCTTGGATGCTCCTCATATGACTTATGAGGAGTCACCCTCTTCACCAGATTTGTTGCTCTCCTTTGAACATAGTCCAGAACCTCAAAGTCCTTTTTTAAAGAAAGGTGCCCAGAACCAGACACAGAACTTGAGGTGTGACCTCACCAGGGACAATCACTGCCCTGGTCCAGCAGGCCACGCTATTGCTGATACAGGCCAGGATGCCACAGGGTTTTTTGGCCACCTGGGCACACTCCTGGCTCTCTTTGAAGTGCTGTTGACCGAAACCCTCAAGTGTTTTTCCACTGGGCAGCTTTGCAGCCATTCTGTGTCAACCTGTAGCTTTGCACAGGGTTGTAGTGACCCAAAGGCGAGACCTGACACTTAGCTTTGTTGAACGTCATACAACTGGCCTTGGTCCATGGATCCAGCCTTCCAGATCCCTCTGCAGAGCCCTCCTGCCCTCCAGCAGATCAACACTACCACCCAGCATGGTGCTATCCATGAACTTACTGAGGGTTCACTCAATCCCATCTTTCAGATAATGAATAAAAATATTAATTCACACTGATCACTAGAAAACACAACTAGTGACTGGCAACCAACCAGATGTGACACTATTCACCTCCAGTCTCTGGGCATCACCATCCATTTTTTTTAACACAGCGAAGACTATGCCTGTCCAACTTTTCCAGGAGAATGCTGTGGAAGACTGTGTCAAATGTTGTGGTGAATTCCAGGTACATGACACCCATAGTCCTTCCCTGATCCACTGAGAAGGCTATCTGGTCATAAAGGGATTGAATTCCTGTGTTTCAGAATGAAACTCAAATTATGAGAGACTGAAAAAGTGCTGACTTGAAATAGTGAGGAATTTTCTATTATAGAGATATAAAAGAAGGTTTTGATAAAAGTGATGACAGATAGTTGAAAGAGAACATTTTCAAAAACCTTTCATAGAACATACTGAAAATTAAACAAAGAAATACATCTGCAAAATCTATATAGCTGTAAGACAATATCAATCTCATCTTGAAGAAAAGTTAAGGTCCCTCTTTGACATGTGTGTTTCAGACCAGTGAAGAGGCAAAGAAGTCTTCTTGTGTCTGACACACCACCAAGGTTCAAAATTAAGATAGGTAACAATATTTCTTTGAAAATGTTATTGTCGGAATCCAGGGCACACGGAATATTTCCCTGCCTGTATTAGGGAGCCCTGACCCCCAGTCAGACACTGTTTTTAACCTTTGTCCCAGGAAAAAAATTGCCAAGGCTTTGGGATGAGTTGGAGAACACAGGTGTGAACTAAGTGTGTAGCAGTAGTAATAGTAGTCTATCACAGGGTGAAGTATTTAGAGTTTTAGGATTTTAGTATGAGAGTGAATGGGAGACAAGATGGAGGATTTTGGGTGTGGTCTCCTCTCCTTCTTCTTCTTCTCCATTTTCTGTAGCATTGGTGGCACAAAGTCATTGGTTGGGGATGGTAGCAGCATAATTGTTACGTGTGTAGATTAGTAGAAATTATTGGTAGTAAAGTAAAAACAATGTACGTGTTAGAAAGTAATTGGATTAGGTATCTTTAAAAAGACCTTGGTTTTGGGTATCGAGGCCATTTTGCCATTTTTGTCCATTTTATGCCTTGCTTCTCATACGCTCAGTCTGGCATGTAGACGGCGTACTGAACTTAAGATAAGAGAAAAATAAACAACAACCTGAAGACCAAGAAACAGTGAGTCCTGCTCATTTTTCATCCCTGGCAAAGAACTCATGGAGGGAACCTCCTTCAAGGGCCCAGGGGGTAGGTTCCCAGCTGTGTGTGGGGTTCAACAACAACAACCACCACCAGAAAAAACCCGCAACAGTTATAATGCTCATTACTTTAAACTAACTTATTTCACCAGTACCAACCAAAAAAATTAAGGACATTTCTGAACAATGGAATATATTGCCTGAGGAGGTGATGGGGTGTACATCCTTAGAGATATTTAAAAGCTGTCTGGACACAGGCCTACACAAACTCTAGGTTTTTCTGCTGTAGAAAGGGATTTTAGACAAGAGGATCTCTGAAGACTCATCTCTGCACTCAGTAGTGCAATGTCTTCTGCTCAGTGCAATATTTATTTAGAGCTAAAAACAGTGAAATTAATTTACTTCACTTTCTTGAATAGGACAGAAAAACCAAAGAACGCTGTCATTCTTTGTTATTCTAAATTTATTCAGGAACTGTATACTTCAATGTTTGCATATGGTTATAGTTTTAGAATGCATTTAAGATTTCTGCCTCATTCTATTTTGGCAGATCTTGTTCACTTTCTGAAATATCTTAAAAGTATCTGTCCGAGGTGTAAAAGACTTATATCAAGAATCTGGGCATAGAGCCTGGGATATCTTCAGGGGCCATTTTTTCTCTCCTGTCTCTCATACTCATTTTGGACTCTAACTACAATTATAAATTGGAATTGACATGAATGTATATTTTACAAAAACTTGTAGTACATTTTGTGCCAGTTGAAGAACCACATTCTGCCAACATTTAAGTGCATTTAAGTCTATTCCAGAAAGTTAAGCCTGTCTCCCAAATTTTTCAGACCCATGTGGCAAAAGTTCTGTTTGAAATATTTTCTATATTTGAAGCTATCTATAATTCTGCATGCATTACTTCAGTCTCACATTTTCTTGAATAGTAACCCCATCTAAAAATCTTTACTTGTTTGGTTTATTCCTGAATTACATAGGTTGAAGACACATCTCCACTTACTGAAGATTAATGTCAAAAGCCTTGTAAAGTGAACAGCCTAAGTAATGTTTTATGCCTGCACTGTGATAAATGAAAATAAAGTAACTTTAGAAAGCTATAAATGTTTAAGCCCATTGTAGGATGCAGACTACCTTACTTACTCTTCCAGAATTAGTCAATAGGATACTCTTAAAATGTATTCCAACCACCTGAGACATTGATTCAGTCAGTACTCCACTCAAGTGTATGTAATTCAAACATACAAGCAAGGCTTGAACACAAGCATTGCTTGTATGTTTGAATATTTTGAACACTAGAACACAAGCAACTTTTCTTCTTTCTCATGTTAAAAGGAGTAGGAAGAAAGGAAGAAAGAAGACCAAGAGAACCAACAAGGAAGTAAGTGAGGTCGGAGAGAAAGGGAGGGAGAACTACATAACTCCATTATATGACCTTCTATATCAAACTGTACAACAAAAGTCATTAATGTATTTAAATACATATTTAGAGCATCCCTTCATCATGTTATTTCATGTTTTACGTAGTCAATCAATAAATACATCTGTTCTCATAATCACATACACTCCCATATATTGTGCAGAAATACCTCATTTTTCAGCAATTTCTCTCTCACATCAAAGCTTTGCCACACTCTGGGAAATGTAAACAAGGATGAGGTAAAGATGTTGAAGAGCAGGTAATAGGTGAACATAAAAATATGTGAATTAATATGGAACAGATCATAAATTCTGGTTTTACTCTGAATACTAGATCTAGAGTATATCTACATGGATAGTACAAATGGTATGTCTAGATTGATAGCAGACACACACTTCATTCACCAAATTCAGCCATAATACTGCCTTATGAATTTTACACATTGTAAGAGAGATTAATTGGCTCTTTTGCTTGAGTACAGAAAAAAAGGAAGAAACTCAACACATAAAACTATTTAACAAAATCTTTCCCTGTCTGCACAAATTAGTCTTTCTATTGTAATTCATCAGGATTAATTGGTCAAATATTTTTTCAATAGAAGCAAGCAAAACTTCCTACAGTAATTTTGAATATAATGTTTGCTAAAAAAGGACTGAAATGTTCACTTTTGAAGGGAAAAACTGAAAATGTACTATTTAAAGGAAGAAACACACTGCTGGTCATTCAAAATACCTGTCTTCTTAAAATTCAGGAAAAAAGTCACAATTTATGTACTATTTGTAAAAGAAAATGTCTTTTTAGTTTTTTTGTTCACAACTATTTTAAATTGTATTGCACTACATTTTAAGTAGTACTTAGGAAAGTAGTTACATTACTTTTTGGGGTCCTTCCCTTCAGACCCCTTTTAAATATTGATAGAAAATATAAAATTTTCAAATGTGGTTATTCTCAGTTGTGTGTAGTTTAAAAAAGTAGTCTTTTCAGGTGAATATACAGCAAGCTATTTGAACTTTAAGGCATACAATGTACACTGTAATAGCCCCAGCAGATCAAACTAGTAATGCTTCATTGACCAATATTCTATAAACAAGCCATAAAAAATCCCACCTCAGAAGAATAAGGAGGAATTAAGAAATAAATTAGTGGCTAACACCAGATAAATGAAAACTGATACTTGTAGTAGTAGAAGACAGACTACAACTATCTGAATGTAAGACTACCTTGATGTGTTTGAAGTTACATTACTCACAGTGTGACCATTTTTCTTCAAGGTGCCAACATATTAAAAAAAACACACACAAACAAACACCATAGGGAAAAAATAACATACATGTGGCATAAAGGAATTGATGGTGTTTGTTTCCTTTTACCACTTAACACCTGGATTTGACAAAAAACATTCCTATAACTCATGAAAATTTTGTGTTAGACTAGCTATTCCTTAATGAAAGCAGATCTTTTATCATTACATAGAAACACAAAAGAAGCAGAGATATTCAGTCAGAAAATCAGTAGCAAATACAGTTTAATTTCATTCAATACCCAGAATTTCCATTTTGTTTTCTTTAAAATTGTTACTTGGCTTTCTTTTAAAATTTATTTTTAGATTATATTTTCCCATTCCTCCCATGCACACTTGGGATAAGAAAAGTTATATAAAATATAGGCAAAATTCAATATCTTTGAGGAAAATACCCTTTTTCTCCCCACAAAAATACTATTTACAAGTGTAATTCAAATGCAAAACAATATAAATAAGGCTTCCCTTGTAAAACCTGGCCTGAAGGCAATGTACAAAATCTAGGGTGAACTTGCATAACTAGGTGCAAATTCCATCTTCTGTAAATTGGAACCAGAGCTATTTAGGTGTGTCAAGGATCTGGAATTTTCATGGGAAGAAATCAAAGAACTAGAACTTATGTCTCTACCTGGTGCATGATAAAGAGAAGTCAGCATAATAAAATTTGTGAACTCCCTGGCATTCACCCAGACATTCACTGAAGCATTTTCTAACCAAGAAGTTAGCATCCAAAAATTCTTCTATGAAGAACTGTGCAAATTCTTTGTCTTTACAATCTGCTCAAACTGCCTTACAGTTCATTTAGAGACATATATATGTAGAGGTATTATACAGTCTTACTGAAGCCATAAGCTATGCACAGAATAGAGATATACCTTTAGAGCTTCATATTTAAATTTGTCTCTGTTCCTTTATTCCACTATTTCCTTTAACTCTCAGCCTAGATGACAGAGTTACTACTGTTTTACACATACTCTGGTAGACCCAGTAAATCCTGGCCAGATGGGTTTTCAGTCCTCTCAGACACATTACCTATGTTGTTGCCGTAACTGGAGAGCTTTGAGATGTGGTTGAGGCTTAAAATTGAAACACTAAAAGAGTAGGATAGGACATAGCCTCAAACATCCCTGTTGATATAGATAATTAGAATTAAGGAAAATATCAACAAAGGAGGGACGATTAAAATTTAACAGAAGCTTAGGTCAGTAAAAAAAGGTTGATATATTAAAGCACAAGACAGCCATAAAGTTAGCACATTTTCTTGGAAGATAAACACAAAAGATGTTCACATGTTCACAGATTTTAAAGAAAAGGACAGAGAGAGAAAATGTCACAATTCCCAGAATCAATACCCTTTTCACTGTAGGTGAGATCACAGATTTTTAAGAAAGAAGGAGCAAGTAATGATGATCCATTAAGACACTTAAAACATTTTCTCTGTCAAGATGATGCAGAAATTTTAGAGCTAGGTTCAGGCTTTACAATAAAATGTATCTATGATTCTATCAAATTATTAAAGAGAAGAAAAATAGTCAGACTGAGACCTATGGAAATATGTAAAATAAGTCTTCACAAAACACATTTCTCTTAGAATTTAGCATGTGCAATACTTGTATCTGGAGGCTGACATGTGAAGGCTATCAATAAATCTTGTGACACATAGACAAAATGGTGAGCTGAATCTCAGAAGAATCTTGCCTAAAATCAGAGGCACAATGAAAACCAGAATTTTTCTTTTACCACATACCAATTCATGGATATGCTTTAAGCTTTCAGAAAGCAGGCATTCATTTTTCATACAGAGGTCTGTTTGATATGTTGTCCATAGGCTTATGGGGTAAAAGAAAAGTAGTTTAATGTATTATGCTGTTAAAGCTGTAAACCTGATAATTTTTAACTGTGTGTATCTAACAGGTATGTATGATTCCTTTAGACTGCTGTTGCTTCATTTATGATTTCACGGCTTTTATAGAGTCCTAAGCAAATATTATGTCAATATCATAAAATGGACGGGCTAAAATTTTACAGCTTTTCATTTTTCTTAGTTAAAGTCTACTGTTTTTAAAAAGAGTTGATAATACAATTTAATTTAAATGCTTGCAACCCTCATTCAAAGGTTAAGACTGCAATTGGATTGGGTTGATAGTCCAAGTTACACCAAGGCAATGGCCCATCTTTGGCACTTCTAGATCAGAGTCCAACTACACCCATGGGGGGCCCAGCACAAGGTGGCTCCCCAACTATTTATTACATAGTGCTGCTTCCAATGCCACTGGCATCTCAACTAGTTGCACCATGATCCACATGGACATAAGCAAACGGTCACGCTGAAGCCTTGAACAGATCATAGCAACTTTTAATTCAGGAAAATATGAGGAAGTTCATCCCTTTCTACATGGGTATTTTTTGAATGAGGCAGTAAAAAATTTAGTAATTTAAAATAAATAAATAAATATTAAAAGTGAGCAAATACGTTACACATGTGCCAGCTGAAGAGATAGAAACTATCAGATTAGAGAGTCAGACTAAACCGTCCAGCTTGACATTTTTGCATCAGGTCTTAGTGCCTCTCTTTCAAGATGGAGGCTTCTGCTTTTTACATAAACACAAATGGCTGTGAGACTGTAGCTGTTAGAAGGTGAAAAAAAAGTCATGCATTTGACTTGATGCTTTAAGTTTTAGCTTTCATGTTTTCCAGATTCTGTGCTGCACTAGTATATAACCCTGAATGTCATATAAAGTGTTAGCAAGTTCTGTTAGTTAGACAAAACAATCATTTTCCAGCCTGAGAACCAAGGACACCGTTGCAGCTTCAGGCTCAAAAAGTACAAACAGCAGCGAATTGAGCAGAGCAATCTGGGAAGATGACACTTCATAACCTGAAGCTGTAATTGGACAATTAACCCCAATATGTAAACGGACCAAAAGCTATAAAAGTGTGAAAACGTGTGACCCGTCATCCATCTTGGGTCCCTCTTGGGTCTATCCCGGGTGTAGCCTCGCCCAGGCTCTTGTACTGCCCAAGGGGTATCCTTTGAAGGCCTTTTTAATAAATTCCTACTTTGTTCCTTTAATACTGTCTAGCCTCTGTTCTAGGTAGCCTCTCAAGGTATCAGACTCATTATAAAACACCACCTCAAAAAAACTTCAGCATGCATCTTTTCTTTCTGTTTTCTTCATTCTAGCTAAAATATACAGACGAGACATCTGGAAAACCTACTTTGTACACCTATTTTTAGTAGGTAATTGTGATTAGTTGAAATAAAAGGAAATGAAAGGGAATGAAATATTCTGGGAATATTAAGGGAGTAAAACATACGAAAAATTCTTATGTTTCAGCCTACTGTTTACACTATGACATTCACTCATAACTCCTTTTTAAAACTTGTGTGTGCTGCAATAACATCTTTTAGACAGTGCAATCAATTGATTTGATTTTCCTGTGTCTCTTGTACTGTAATGCTATTCTGTGATGCTTTTTCATTTCAATAATTTTCTAAAACAACAACTTGTATTTTAAAGAAAGCTAAATTACTCATGTGTTACTGGGTTTGGACTCAATAGGTCCTAACCATACCTATTATTAGTCTGTGGGATGACCCTGGGCAAACTTTTTCATCTTTCTGTGCAACATGTTCCCATTTGTAAAGATTCAGACTTTCACCACAAAAAGCTTCTTAAAATGCCCAAACACCATCATGGAGCCTCTTCTGAAAAGACTGGTAAAGAAAATTGGGGTGGTTAAAAGATTTGTTTAAGGAAAATAAAGAATCAGTTTCAGAACTGTACTTTGAATGCACTTACTTGGTTCAGGATTTTTCAATGGCTAAATTTGTGGAAGTGAGGGGAAGACAAAACATAGGACATTTTCATGCCCCTAGTTGCTAGACAGAATTACTTAATTTATCACATAAAGGAAAAAAAACGTCTAACATACTTTCTATATATTCTCCAATACATAACAAATTCATAGAAATAAATTTACATTCTTTACAAAAACCTTTGCTGGAGAAGATACTCTTAGCTGCAACATAAAAAGCATCCTTCACTACAGAAGCAGAAAAAGAAACCCCACAGATCTTCCTAGCATTCCCTCTTGTCCTGCTTTTATAGTTCCAAGTCACTCACAAGCAAATTATAGGAAGTATTGATTTTTTTTTTTTGCTAGAACAGCAGCACTTTCCCAACTCCTTTAAAATACTCTTATCTTCACCTTTAAAATTCCTCTTATCTACACCCACCAATCACTGAAAAAACTATGAAAAAAAAAAGGATTAGGACTATACTTTTTCACATGGTTAAGAACATTCTCTCATAGCACCTAGTAGTCTGGTGGGTAAAAATCAGAGACCATGGCAACAAAATGAACCTTGTGGTTGGTGTCTACTGCTAGCCCCCTGATCTAGTGGAGCCTATTGATGGAACCTTCTTGATTCAGCTACAGGAAGCATTGCATTTACAGGCTCCTGTCCTTGGGGAGGACTTCAACCACCTCCACATCTTCTAGGAAAGTAGCATGGTGAGCTGCCAGTAGACTCCTGGAATGCATGGAGGAAAACTTCCTGACCCAGGTAATACAGAGCCTTACCAGAAGGGATTCAATACTGGTCACCAATATGAGCTAATTGAGGATGTCAAGATGGGAGGCAGCCTGGGAGGCAGTGACCATGCATTGGAAGAGTTCACAGTCCACAGGGATGTGGGTCAGGAAAGAGGTAAAGATACTCTGAGTTCTAAGAAAGCAAACTTCCAGCTCTTCAATGAGATAATCTCCTCAGGGACAGGGGGGAGGAACAGAGCTGGCAAATGTCCAAGAGAGCAAGAGCTTGCAATTCCCAGGAGCAAGAAATCAGACAAGGAAGGCAGGAGACTGACACGGCTGAGCAGGGAACTGCTGGTCAAACTAAAAGGAAAAAAGCAAATGCAGAAGCAGTGGCAACAAGGACATGTAACCTGGGAAGAGCATAGAGACAAAGTTGGGTTGCATAGGGGTGGGGTGAGGAAGGCCAAGGCAAAGCTGGAACTGAACCTGGCAAGGGACACAAAGAGTAACAGGAAGCTATGCCAGCCAGAAAAGGGAAGTCAAAGAAGGTGTGCTCCCTGATGGACAATGCTGGTACACTGGTAACAACAAATGAGGAGAAGGCTGAGGTACTTAACAACGTTTTTGCTGCAGTCTTCAATGGTAACCTCTCTTCTCTCTTCAAGTGGATGGAGAGCAAGATGGGGACTGGGGGAGTAAAAACTTCTTACCAAGGGAAAGTAGTGATTCATTTTCTCATTTTGTTTTGCATGCACATGTAGCTTTTCTCTGTTAAACAGTCTTTATTTCAACTCTAGAGTTTTTTGCACTTTTACAGTTCTGATTCCTCCTCCTTCTATCCCACTGGTAGGAAGTGAGGAAGGAGCTCAGCCAAAAAAAGTACAGGAACATATTTCATGTGTCAGACCACAGAAAACAATTTTGTTTTCTAATCTTCTGAGGAGTAAAGCAAGTAGCATTATATAATGACACTATAGGAAAAGCAAGATAAAGACAACTTTTTGTTCAGAACACACCACTTAAATGAACATTATCTGCTATAATAACATCATGAAGCACAAGGCATAGCAGAGAACTTAAATCAATTGCAACATTAATTACACTGATTATGCATATTATAAGCAATATCTATTTCAAATGTTTGATTCAAATATGCTTGGGAAGAGGAAGAAGATTAATTTTCTCGTTCTTTACTACAGTAGCTTTCATTTTGTTGTGTTCCTTGTGTTGATATTTAAAACAGCGGAATTAAATGTGGCCATTTAGTGTTGTAAATTATAATGCCAAATGTCTCCTATATCAAGGCTATCATGCAAGTATTACATACAGTCCTCCCTGTTGCAATCAATAAAATTATTTACTCCAGTTAAAATCAGATGACTTTCTGAGAGAGAAAACAAACACTCAAGCAAACAAAACCTGAATAGTTGTAAGTGGTTTTTTCCATGTATGAAGCACTTCAGATTTTGCAAGATGATGATAAATTGGTTTGTCACACAATGAGCCACACTACACACAATTGGTATGGAAAGTTGCACCTTTATACTTTAAGGTAGTCATTACAAGGCCTGACTATATAGTATTATGTAAACTTTTGCTTTAATACCCCATTATACCTTTAACAGAAAATTATTTGGTGACTACAAACAGATAGTAGCCTATAGAGATGATAACAATGATGACAATGATGATGATACTTTATTTGCCTTACATGGATCAGATTTGTCAAGTGCCATAAGAATCATTATGTGTTCAAAAACCACAGTTGAGCTGAGCATGGATATCTCAGATCATTTGCTGAGGCCTCACTTTCCCATAAAAGGCCTCATTTTCTTTCAATATATCCAGATCTCTCTCTGTATATTTTTTTCCTTCCTGCATTCGTTGGGTTGAATGTAGGTTTTATTTGCTAGACTAATACTGAGATGTCACCTTCTGGCCTTTGATAATAAAATACAAATTATTTCTCTCCATATTCCAAATTAAAATCTGTATTAATCTTAAAATCAGAAATAGATAATGAGTAAAACTAGGCTCAATTCTGCAGCAAGAGACCTTCCGAACTACCAGAATATGAAAATATGTTCTTAATATTAAATCAAAAATGGAATAAATAAAGGCAAAATCTAACCCTTAAACATTTTAGTTGATATGAAGGCTGACCAGTAATCTTTTTTTCACATAGTCAAGAAATATAGTCTTGTAATTGCATATATAACCATTATTTTGGCTTTCATATTTGCCTGTTTTTTCTTTGCATTGAGGCACTATCAGTCTGAAGAGGCCTAAACAGTTCTATCAAGCATGTTCAAAGAGAGCAAAGTTTCTCCTAGAAAGTTCTGACTGTCAGCTTTGGCATGCACTTTATAAAACATCTGAAAGACTCATCAGTCTAAGGCTAGCAAAGTTACAGAAAACCAGTTCCAAACTTACAGAGAAGCAAAACATCCAGGAACTGTAAGAATTTACCCTTTACTGGTGGAATGCCATTTTGCAATTTGTCAGGTCAAATCTGTAGGATTCAAAATAAGAATCAGTTTTTTCCCAAGTGCTAAAGGGTTATTCTGAACCAGACTGATGGTGGAAAACTTTCCTATTTTGAAAGCTGCTTTGGGAGTAGGTCAATCTAAAATTACAGCTTCAGTCCAACCATTTGTTCTGAAAACATGCTGGCTTCATCAGGCCTGATAGATCTGTGGATGCTGCTGTCAAAAAGACCTCTGTGGCAACACAGGCACCACAACCATGCAGGATTCTGGAAAGAAAAAGGGAAGGACATGTACTGGTGGGGCTTGAAGGCAGAAGAATACACTTCCACTGTAGTAATCTTGTGCTTATTTATTTAAGGAATTTTTATGCTTATGTATTTCAAACTAGAAAACATTTATGGAAAGATCATTGTACTTACATCACTACTAGAAAATATGGAAAACTGGAAGATAGGGATATATTTTCTTCCTTTCTTGTCAGAGGGGAAATCAGAATCAGCTTTCTTGAAAAACACAATGTGTTGTATGTAGAGCAACTACACAACCATCAGCAGAGCTGTCCTCTGGATTTTTCCCTGACAGGGTTATATTAATTAGGTTTTGTAACTATAGAAAAAACCTCAGCACATTAATTTGATAAAACTATTTCAGATTTACACCAAACTGAGAGAAGAGGATAGACCATTGTGTAAAAAAGAGAGTCTTATTAGGATGTCATTTACTCTTCTTTAGCTGCAAATGAGATCTTTGCTTCTGAATGTGAACAAAAGTAAATAATTTGCAATATTACAAGGAATATTAGTAAAAGCACCATCCTTCCTGGTGAGTTCTTAATTGTCTGAACATTTTCTGTGCCATTAAGCATCTCTTGTGCAGAAGGCAAGAGATTTTTTTCCTAAATCTCTGTTTCTGAGAAAACACTTCTGGGACAGCATATTGCATTTAGGACACTCCAAAGCATACTTACTCTGCACAGAGCCTTCCCTTATGAGTCTGCTGCATCCTTTTTCCACTGCTCTTTCTTAGCACTTTTTACCATCCCATCACAACCAGAGATCAGAGTTTCCCTGATGCCTCATCATTAGGTTTTAGCTTTTCTTCACCTTCTCCAACATTTCACCCTTTGTTATCTCATCATGGAGGCTCAGATTCAGAACACGGCATGGAGAATTTCATCAGTTTCTTCAGATTTCACAAATCTCTGTGGCTTCATACTGTGTTGGGTGTACTTTCCCTGCACCTCCATAGCCTTGAGTTCTGTCTTCGCTTTGCTCAGAGATCAGAAGGCATGAAAATGCCTTTCTCCTTTAAATCACAATTTGGGTATTGTACAGGGAAAACACAGGGGATCATTTCAAGCTCTTAATGTTTTCTTCAGCATTTCAGAACATCTTATCTATATTCAAAAACACACCTAAATCTATGTGGAGAAACAGATTAAGTTTTGTGAAGATAAAAAAGGGACTTCCACAGTAATAAAGGAGTTCTCCAAAACGTGGTAGCTCTGGGAACCTGAATTTTTTAGGAACTGTAGGAGATCTCCAGTTTAAATGTATAAATCAGCATTTGTGATTAGTCAGGGAAGTACAAAAAAAAAGGAAAGAAAAAAACAAGATACATTGAACTTGAATCTTAAATATATGCACAAATTATCTCAGCATTTGGACATTGTGATTAAATTAGTACTAGCATAGGGGCTGAGGCTGAGTAGTTCTCACTTATCACAAGCCATGTTAGAAAATGTACTGGTTTATGCCTGGATAGCATTCATTCAGTATTGAAAAACTGCACATGATGGTTTTTTTCTGATTCTAAATGAATCTAGTTTGCTAGGTTATAGATGAAGCTCAGAAGAAAATAATTGAGGATTGGATCCTCCCAAAATTATTTTGGAAAATCTATATTTGGCCCATATAGAGAATATAAAACAGTCTTAGTATTTGAGTACATTTTCCAGGGATTCATGAAAAGTTTCTTTTTATGTTTGTTGTAGGCATGAATATAAACAGAATGCTTTATACCAGGGAAACAAAAATGACAAAACACATGCAGATACAGAAACAAAAAAAAACAAAACAAAATTTTAAGGTTTTGTATGTAATTCAGATGCTCATAATACGAATCAAATTGAAGAATGGAGCTAAAACACAATAACTATAAAGTTTAATGAGCACTGAGAGGTTATTTCAGCAAGAGAATCAGAAATAGTGAATCACACAATGATTTGGGTTGGAAGAGACCTTAAAGATCACGTGGTATCTCTTTAACTAGATCACACTGCTCAAAGCCACATCCCACATGACCTTGAACACTTCCATGGGTGGACCATCTGCTCCTCTGGGGTAATTCTTCCTGCATCTTATCTCCCCTATCATAAAAACTTCTTCCTTATGCCAAATCTAAGCTATATTCTTTCCATTTAAAACTGTTGCCCTTTGTCCAGACAATGCAAGTCTTAGTAAAAAGTTTGTCTTTCTTACAAGCCAAGTACGCATATTATATATTTCAAGGCTGCAAAAAGGTCTCCCTAGAGTCTTCTCTTCTCCAAGGGGGAACAACCACAGCTTTCTCAGCCTTTCTTCTTAAGAGGGGTGCTACAGCTCTCTGATCATTTTCAGGACCTTCCTCTGGACTCATTCCAACAGGTCCATGTCATTCCTGTGCTGGGACCCTAGAGCTGGATGCAGCATTCCAGGTGAGGTCTCACCAGAGCAGAGCAGAGCAGAGCAGAGCAGAGCAGAGGGGCAGAATTCCCTCCCTCCCCTGCTGCCCACACTGCTTTGGATGCAGCCCAGGACCCATTTGGCTTTCTGGGCTGAGCATATATGGCCAGATCATGTCAAATTTTTTACCCATCACTATGACCAAGTCTATTTCTACAGGGCTGATCTCATTCCCTTCATCATCTAGAACATGCACAATATCTTTTCTATTAATGCCAGAGTCCTGGTGACTGCTAATAGGTCCCACTGTTTATGCTCTTGATATAATAATTTCAAATAAATTTGAATGTAAATATAAATGGAATTTATTCAGCACCACAGCATTCAAGAACTTTCTGGTTTGCTGCAGTCTGGTGTAAAAAGCAGTAAGATATGTAGCAAATGGGTCATGCAATGAGTCCTTCTTCTTTGGTCCATCTCATAATGAAAGAAAAACAAATGAGGCTTTCTGTATACAAAGGAAAATCTTCCAATTTTTACTTTCTAAACTTTACAAACTTTTTGTCTGATCTTCTTTATAAGCATCCTTATTCTGCCTGATATTTCATTTCATTGCTGGAAAGCCCAGTCAAAATCAAGCGAATATCACTTAGTCTGTCAAGTTATTATGCTAAATTGAACCTTGCTACAATTTGCAGTAGTTTCATCTACAAACAACAGTCTGCACAGTAATGTTTCAATCATTTTTTTAAGTTCTGTAGCAAGCAAAGGTGTAGAAATATTAGGTTGCAAGGAAAAGACTGAATTATGTTAAGTAGGCAATACAGGAAGAGCTGCAAAATACTATAAATGTGTCAAAAGCAGCAAAAGCCCAACATAAAGGTGTTTATCCTTTCTTGTTTATCCTCAACACAAGAAAGATGTGGACCTGTTAAAGGAGGCCCAGAGGAGGCCACAAAGAACTCAGAGGACTGTAGCACTTCTGTGAAAACAGGCTGAGAGAGCTGGGCTTGCTCAGCCTGGAGAAGGTTCCAGGGAAACCTCACTGTGGCCTTCCAGTACTTGAAGGAGGTTTGCAAAAAGGATGGAGAGCAACTTTTCATATGGGCAGATAGCAACAGGGCAAGAGACAATGGTTTTAAATTGAAAGAGAAAAGGTTTAGGTTTTAGATAGTAGGAAACAATTCTTCACTATGAGGATGATGAAGTACTGGAACAGGTTGCCCAGAGAAGCTGCGGATGCCTCACCCCTGGAAGTGTTCAAGGCCATGTCGGGATTTAGAGCAACCTCGTCTAGTGTAAGGTGTCTTTGCCCATGGCAGGCAGGCTGAAACTAGATTATTTTTAAGGTCCCTTCTAACACGTACCACTCTATAATCCCACATTTCTCTCTTCCTGGAGAACAACCAAGATTATACACAATTTTTTAGCTCAGCAATTTATCAGGTGTAATGATATGTAAAGTTTGATTATTTGCCATCATCTGAAGCACACTTATAAAGATATCCTCAGATCAGTGTTTCTAGCCTTCATTTAGAAAATCTGTTCTCTTTTCTCTTCCATACAAAGAGTAAAAATAACTATACTCATGTTTTTTGTATCCTCTTGGAACACTGCTATCTCTAAAGAAATTAACACATAGGCCAAATTTATTGTCAGGAAAAGAACAGTCTAATTTGGTCTAAAATATTAATGCATTTAAAAGGAAAAAAGAAAGAGAGAAATAGGAGATCATATGCTTTCTTGACGTAAACCTTTCCAAAGAATAGTAATGGAACTGGTATGACTTTTCTTGAGATTAAATATTCATGAAGAAAGTTTTATTGTTTTTAATTAGAGGTGAAGAAATAAATTGTAAGGAATAATTTTCCAGGTCAGGTTGGTCTACATTTTTTTTACTGCAGTTATCTCTGAAGATATCAGTAATTCAAAAATATTCATGAAAGAGTTACAATAAAAATTCTTTTTCTATCACACATTTGTGGGCTTCTTGATCAGAATATTAAATGGTAATACTTGAATGGTTTTAACTGATCATGTGATGTAGCTCCTTTTCTTCACTAGATGTGATTTAATTAGTAAATTAAGTTGGAATTATTCATTGTGAAAATTCATTGATTTCCTAATTTGGTTTGGGCTGGTTTTAGTGAGGCAAAAATCCCAAGTAAGTAAATGCAAACATAACATAAATTCACTTAGTTTAATAGCTGGACCATTTTCAGAAACTAAAGAGGATATGTATGCATCTGAATCCTATTTTAATTTAATATAAGCACTGGAACAGTAAAAAGATTAAAAGAAACCATGATTGAAAAATATATGTAAATGAAGACAAATTAATCAAGTAAAAAAGTAAAGTAGTCAAGCAGAAAGTAAATATTCTTTATTTCCAACCAGAAAGCAGGAGAAAAATCTGATGTCATCAAATTATTTGTTTTACACAGTTCTGAGAGCCAGTGGCAAATAACATAATGGCAAATAATATTAAACTGGAAGTGAAAGTGATGTCATTATCAATTATTTGAAATCCAGAAGAACCTCAAAGTCATTAGGATAATGAAGAATAACACCATAATTTGATCTCTTAAGCCAATAGCTCGATCACAGCTCCACAAAAGAGGTCACCATGTCCCGCATTTTGATCCTACCAAAAGTACAACAGCACTGCAGAAGCTCATAAAAGATTTCTTGCACAGCCTGGCAGCCCCTTGCATATTAAAGGGGAAACCAGGAAAATGGATTCATAGCGCTCGTGTGTTGCAGAACAGCCATATCCAAATCTGCTGTGACAGATACTCTGGAATCTGGATCAGCAGCAGATATCTGCACCACTGAGGCAGCATGCCTAAATTTACCTGCCCTACTGAGAGGCATCGCTGCACACCCCATCCCTCTGCAGAAAACAGCAAGGTGTTGTCAGGATCAAAGCCAACAGGCTGCACTCAGGGCTGAAGGCTGAGGGAGCTGGCCAGTGTCCATGTGAGGCTGCTCTCTAGCACCAGAGGAATGTTATGGTGATCAGAGAAAGAACCCAAAATACAAGGACTGTACCCACCGTCAAAAGGGCAAGATCTGAGGAACTGCAGACTTGTCAGACAATTTAGTGCTAGAGAAAACCATGGAAGAAGTCCTGTTGGAGCACAACTCAGGGTGCACAAAATAGCCAGCAGAGAATCACCACAGGTGAACCATGTCAGTCCCAGACAATTCCCTGCTGTGATATTTGTGGCTAAGTGGAGAAGGGTGGATATCCTTCACCTTGACATGGTTTTGTTCACCGTCTGCCACAGTATTCTTCTGTGTTGTTATGGTCTGGATGGGTGCACCATCAGAAGAATGAAAAAAAAGTTTGGATAATTTTACTCAGAAAGGTCTGATTGATGGAAAATTCACTCCTTGTTGACTGGAAACAAGAGAGCTCCCACAACAGCCTCTTATCAATGATCTGGGTAGGTGACAAGGTGTAGGTCTGTCATATTTAAAAGTGATTCCAAACTGCACGGGAGCAGCTGATGCTTGTGACAGCAGAGTCACTGCTCAGAGGAAGTGAGACCAGTGTGAGGAAGGGGCTAACAGGGCCTCCACGATATTTGGGCCAGAGTCCTGCAGCTCTGTCTCCAAAAGGCAGACCCCTGGAAGTGATGCCAGTGGGACAAGGAGTAGGTCTGGGGAGAGGGCCCTGATATCCCTTCGCATAGAACTTTGAGCAAAGTTGGTGTATCATTGTTTTCTGCCATTTGAAATGAAATTTGCCTCTGCACCAAACATCATCACCAACGTGAACCCTGTTCTCAACACAAACCCTCTAGATTCTGCACCACACCATCCAGCTGTGTAATTTCATCTTTTGAATCATGCACTTTTGTGGAGGTCCTTACTGCTTCTGTTGAAAAACTCATTTCTCTTTACATAATTTTTGCTTTGACAGCACTGAGAGGAGTCAACTTTTCATCATCCATGATGTCGCCATGCACTGAAAATTTCTTTGTTACTTTTGGAGTAAGTAGCATTCTTATAAACTTCAGCACCATTTAATCTTTTCACACAGAAAGAACATCCATGTCCCAAAGTGTACCATAGGACCTTTTAGCCCCTAAAAAAATAAAATTTTCATTTTAAGAATCATTTTACTTAGTTCCCTGTTTTTACAATTATTTGGGATGCACATGAATTTTTACAGTTTCTTGTCCAGAAACTATCCAGACAGCTCTCTGTTATGAGTTGAAAGCAGCCTGGTTCACTGCTGACATCAACAAGCACATGCAAGAAGCTCTCATGGTTTACGTCTCATGGTTTCAAGAATTGTGAAATAACTACATATCTTCTGCTCATCATTCACTATTTGTAAGCTTTGTTTGATATGCAAAATGGGGAATGTGTAAATGAAAAAAATGGTTCTTGTGGCTTTTGATGTATTATCTGCATTTATTTACAAGGTGCAGGTATTCATCAGTGACCACCACAACTTGTGATTTCTAGACATATCTCCAGGCACTGCCAATTCCTCCTCTGACTAGCACACTCCAAGTCTGATATTCCAGGTGCTCCACACACAAGTAGAAGCCCAGGATACAATGTACTTTTACACTTCAAGTAGGAGCCTCCCCCCGCCTCAGTAAATTTTGGCATTAATTACTTCTGTCTTTAATGTCTGCATCAAAGAGCTGGCAGTACAGGAAATGAAAAATGCAGCAACTGCTGCTTCTTTCTGTTCAGGTTTTGTGACAAAGCAGCTGACTTTCACTGTCTGCATAAACAAATCATGCAACAAAAGCAAAGTTACTGAAATACTGCTGACTTTAACAACACAGCCTACAAACATAAATTTTCCAGAAGATTCAGGTTTGCAACAACTCCTTTCTCTCAGGATTTGTGGTGGTTTTGCATGGGAGGCATTTAGGGAAGTAATGCAAAAGCTTTTGTGTAACTGACAGTCTGTGGAACCACATGGAAGCTGAACACACCTCTGTGAAAAACACATGCTAAATACAAAAACTCCTGGAAATGCTCTTTTCCTTCTGGCCTGGGAACAGGTAACAAGGCCGGCCTGGCCCCTGTGTCTGCCAGGCCAGTCCGGGCGGCTCTGCCACGGGGGAAGGGGCTGGTGGGCCCCTCGCCCCAGGCTGCCCACCAGCCCCCGCATCGGCTGCGGGGCAAGAGAGGGAGTGCTGCGGGCCGGGCTGGGCCGGGCCGGGTCGGGTCGGGCCGGCTCTGCCGCGGGGCCGGGCCCCTTTCTGGGAAGCCCGCCGGGCCCCATCCCTGGGGCCGGGCCCCAGCAGCTGCTAAGCAGAGAGCAAGCAAGCTGTGGGGCCCTGACCGAGGCAGGGCCGGGCCGCGGCTGTTCACATCTTACCGCCGAGTTCCTCCTTCCCCCCAGCGCGGCTGCCGCAGGAGATCATGCGGCTGAGACCACAGGCAGACCACACAGAGTGGCCCTGCAGCTGGAATTAAACGCAACAAAAACCAAAAACTAGCCAGACAACCGATCCTGACACAGCCTCAGCCGCAGCTCCCGCCACAAGCTACCAGAAGGTCGGATGACCATCTGCAGNCGCGGGGCCGGGCCCCTTTCTGGGAAGCCCGCCGGGCCCCATCCCTGGGGCCGGGCCCCAGCAGCTGCTAAGCAGAGAGCAAGCAAGCTGTGGGGCCCTGACCGAGGCAGGGCCGGGCCGCGGCTGTTCACATCTTACCGCCGAGTTCCTCCTTCCCCCCAGCGCGGCTGCCGCAGGAGATCATGCGGCTGAGACCACAGGCAGACCACACAGAGTGGCCCTGCAGCTGGAATTAAACGCAACAAAAACCAAAAACTAGCCAGACAACCGATCCTGACACAGCCTCAGCCGCAGCTCCCGCCACAAGCTACCAGAAGGTCGGATGACCATCTGCAGGGCCTGGGTGAGATATTAACTCTTTCAGTGCTTTAATCCTCCCTTAAGTGAGAGAAAGGAGCAAGATGTGAGCGTGTAAAGGAGCAACATGGAGACATTGAAATCAGTGATCTTTGAGCTCAAATCCTCTTGTGAAGCTAGAGAGAAACGACTCTTTTTCCCTATAACACATGACACTGTGGGGAGATGAAAATGTTCAAATTGTAGACATAGAGCAAAGGCCTCCATGCTAAGTAAGCAAATGTTGAAGTAGCTGTAATCCCATGAGAAGTTTGAACAGAGAAAGAAGAGTAATGAGACCCTATATCCCCAAGGAGAGAAGACCTCTGTTCCCAAGGATGATTTTAGAAATAGATAATAAGAACTTTTGCCTTTAAACAGCTCATCTTTAAAACAGTACCCCATAAGTTAACATAGCCCATAAACAAGCTGTAAGAAAAGCTTGTAGAAAATGGGAAACACTTCACAATTACAGATTTTCCCTGGGCAGCTGCTATTTGTGACAAAATTAAGAGCCACGGAAGAACTGGTTTTTTCTCTTGTAGAGAAGTATCCATAACATTAAAGGGAGGGACTTCTCTCCCTAAGTGTCCTGAAGAAAGACTATTTTAGAGGTAATAAACTGACTGAAATTTTAAGATTTGTTTCTTTACATTGTCACTGGGAAAGAAAGCTTGTGGGGGGAGGGTACTCTGAAGGTTTTGTCTTAATCCTTATTACTTTTTATTTTTGTTACTGTTAATAAATTTCTCTTTATACTCTTTTAAAGTTTTAAACCTGCTTTGCCTTTCTCCTAATCCTACCTCACAACAAGAAGTAAATGCACTAGTGATTAACCAACACTAAACCCACCACATTCAGTAGTGCATTAACCAGAAAATCTCAAAATTAACAAAACCTCAAATTAATAAACCAAAACCATTACAGGATCGCTTCCCGTGTCTCAGTTTCACTGCTGTTTTGTTGAGCTTAGTATTTTCCTCTCTTCAAATCAAGAGGAAGTGCATTGTTTCTTCTTAATGACTCACTGTCACTTGCATTGACTAGCATTCCTAATTTTTGTCTAGTAAGGCACTTCTGTAGATAGAATTAGGAGTTCAAAACCATGAGAATCTGAGCAAAGAAAAATAAAGCAATTTTACAGTTTTCAGCAACACAGACAGTGCTCCTGAAATGACCTCTCCTGTACTGATTAACAGTGTATGCCACAGCATTCCAAAAGCATTTGTGCACTGTTTTGATGCTCATTTTCCCTGACATCCCCTTTCTTATGCTAACTCACAGTTTAGCCTACCATTTTTGCAAGACTTGGTTTTTACTGCTTGTATTAGGCCGGAGCTCTTTATCTACAAAACTAGGCTCAGATTGCATCTGAAACTGTGCGACTTTTTCGCTCAAACATTTAAAGTTGTAGTCTGATTTTTAGGGTCACCTGTACAGGAGACCTGGACCTTGATTGTGCCCTCCAGCTGTCTTCCAGCCAGGTTTTTCCCAGGCTTTCTTCTCAGATATCAACATTCTCGCTTGTTAGGCCAAACTTACTTCTTCCATCACCATGATTCAGCAGGCAACTACATGGAGATTCAGGCTGTCAGCTGTTCCAGAGTGAGAGAGCAAGCTTCTGTGAAGGCAGGTGCTCAGCAGAGAACGTTGACAGAAATGTTCTACACCGTAAATTCTACACAGCAGCCAAGCACTTCAAGAAGCAGAGGAACTGCTTTAAAGTAAAGAATGCATGAGGGAAGAGATGCAATCCAATGCATTTTCTGTGAAGACAATTGAATTAATCCATAAAATAAAACATGTGACAAAATAACTCTCATCAATACTGAAACCGATGGTAAGCTTAATTTCTCAGTATTGGATAATTTCCATTACACAATCTGTCAAAATTATATTAGATTTTATTATTTAAAAATACATGTAATACTATTTTGTGTTATATAATATCCTAATAAGTTATGTGTATCATATTATATCAATTTACTGCATTTGTGTTTAAAATTTCAATGCAATTAAGAGGAGAAAAAAATTATTTAGAAGTTTGGAATTTTTTTATCAGCATTTAAAAGCTCTTTACAACATATTGGAGTAGTAAAATACTTTGAAAAGGGGGGGACTTACTTGGCTCTAATTAAATAATATTTGGACAGTATGGCAAAGAAAAAAATAGGGTATAGAAATTTTTATCTATAAATTGCTGAAATAGGGATTAGCTCCAGCAAACTCACAGAAAGTTAGAATTTAGCCCTAGGTAAATTCTCTGAGTCAAAATGTTTAATCTTCCACAAACTGTTCAGAATTTACAGAATCCTGATTGTATTTAAATCAAAGGAAAAGATTTCTAAATTTTGCATTTGAACAGCAAAAAAGATGGCTTCTCAAAGTGCTACCAGGGAAAGACTCATGCATCAAGCTCTTTATTTTCTTATCAGTTTATTTGAGGACTTGAATCTGCTGCTAATCTGAAGTAGTTTTAAATGGAATCAATAGAATAAGCAGCTATGTATTCTACTATACTGATTTAGACAAAGGCAAAATTTGCTAATAAAAATGTGCCCTGTTTTTCTGTCTGGGGTATTTTCCTCATGGAGGCTGGTATGGGTCTGTGTTTTGGATTTGTGCTAAACAGGGACAATACCAGAGGGAAGTTTTCATTACAGCTGAGCAGGGCTTCAGCAAAGGGCTTTTTTGCTTCTCTTGCCCCCAGCAAGGAGAATGCGGGGAGGCACTGGGGGAAGGAAAGAAGCTGGCACAGAAAAGGGTCAGGACACCTGACTTCAGCTGACCAGAGGAATATCCTAACCATATGGCATCATGCTCAGCAAAAGAAACGAGGGTGCTTGAAAAAGAAAATTGAAGGGGTGCTGTAGCTGAGGGTCTGGGCTGAGCATCTGTTGGTTGGTGGTGAGCAGTAGTATTCCATTGCATCACTTATCTTTCTTCTTATTTCTTATTTCTTCTCTTTGTTAATTTCCTTTTCACTACAACTTATTAACATTATTTTTCATTTATTTTACTTCAATTATTAAACTGTTTTTATCTCAACGTACAAGTTTTCTCACTTTTACCCTACCAATTCTTTCCCCTGTGCCACAAGGGAAGAATGAGCAAGTAGCTATGTGAGTCTTATTTGTCAGCTGAGGTTAAATTATGACAAAATGCAGCTGAAATAGTGTTGTGGTCAAGAAACTTCTCTTTTCACTACAAATTCAGATAACTCAAAAGTGACATTTTCAAAGGGCTGTATAAAAAGCTGTAGGGGTTTTTTGAGTTGAGACGATGGCATCTGAAAGATATTTGCCATTTCGTCTGTATCAGTTCAGAAGGTTTTCAGCAGTGAATTGAAGAATAAGAAATACCTCCTTGGCACACAACTACCAAATTGTTGTTTGAAGTTTTCAATAAGTCATTCATTCCAAAGCATACTAGCTTACCAAACTATGTCTGTAATGGAAGTGTGTATTTCACATGGTTTAGAACTCGGCTTTTAAATTATAACTTTGAAAACACTTCAGCATCAAAATGTCTAAGAAAAAAATTGAATAATTTTTTTTTCGTCCCTTATGAATACAGTGATTCCCTGAACAGACAGACTAAATATACAAGTGCCAACTTGCAGTTTTGGGAAGAAATAGGACAGCAAAATATATTTGCAATCCTACTTGAGGGTGAGTTGAATCCAACATTATGTAGGTAAGTATTGGAAGAAGAGCTTCAAGAGTCCTTCCTTGCTCAGAATATCCTCAGGAACAGAACACAGGCTTTTTTAACCTGCTGTTTTATTTGGTTTGCTTAGTGTCAGGTGAGGGTTAAAAGACTGGCTTTTCTCAGATATGGAGACTTTGGGTTCAGCCTTTCCTGTAATTTTTCTTTGACTGTATAAATTCATAGAACTGTAGAAGAATAGAAGACTGGTTTGAGTTGGAAGGGACCTTAAAAATCATCTAGCTCCACCGCCCTGCCATGGGCAGGGACACCTCCAACAAGAACAGATTGCTCAAAACTTTACCCAACCTGGCCTTGTACACTTCCAGGAATTGGACATCCATTACTTCTTTGGACAACCTGGCCCAGTGCTTCACCACTCTCACACAAAAGAATCTCTTCACAACATCTAATATAAAACAGCCCTATTCCAGTTGAAAGCCATTCCCCCTTGTCCTGTCATTGCACATCCTTAGAAAAAGTCCCACTACAGCTTTCCTATAAGCCCCTTTTAGGTACAGGAAGGCTGCTATAAGATCTCCCCAGAGCTATCTCTTCTCCAGGCTGAGCAACCCCAAGTTGCATCAAAGGATCAACATCATTTTGTAGGGATGTAAGAAAAATAACTTTGCCCTTGCTGTACATTATTTAAATTTTCACATCTAAAACTGACTAGCAATTCATGCTATAGTCGTGCAACATGATATAAAGGGTCCATTCACATACAACAGCCTCAGTGCAGAGACCAGTGTACTATAAAGTAGAAATTATTACCTTAAAAATTGGGATACCTCTTAAATAGGTCTTGCAACTGTCTCTTTGCAGACAAAATGTACTACCTTATATTCCCACTGTAAAACAGTCTTTCTTCTGCATGTCTGTACAGGACCAGAATTTTATGTTCTACTTCACTGACTCAACAACCAGGAAATACAAAGACTACAACTTATCCTTAAAAATTGTTTTAAAGTTATTATGGAAGGCTTATTTGAAACAAAGAAACATATTCAATGAATTTACCAGTCTGCTTTTGCAGCTGCGATGCAACCATAAATTTAATATAGTTTTTACTAATGTATATGTAACAAAAGATTTCTATGTGGTTTAGAACTGCTTGTCCTCTTCCCCTCTTTCTCCTGATTCTCCATCATCTTCTAGTTGTAACTTGCTGGTTGATCCATCATACAATGGATACAAGACACAAATCACAGTTTGTCTTACTGCTTAAAGTGTAAGCTTAAAACCCAAGAGTTAACATCTTCCAAAATCATAATTCATAGTGCAATTACCAGTTCAGGTAGTCATATTTTTATTTTCATGTCAATGTTCAAGAACTTTTACTTCAATATTCACAAAGGACTATGTGAATAATACTAGTCATACCTTCTGCCCAGAGATATTAATTTGAATTTTTTATTATGTTATTCATCACATTTTTTCAGAGTACATCTAGTCTAAAAGCAAAAAAATAATTAATATATTCTGAGTCTGAAAATTAGATCTGTGTCTAGGAAACAGAACTTGTAATCACAGCCATATGATTAAGTATTATCTTATGAAATGAGATTAGCTCAGTCGGTTAGAGCATGGTGCAAACACTGCCAAGATTGTGGGTTCAACCGCTGTATGGGACATTCACTTAAGAGTTGGATTTGATTGTTCAACTCAAAATATTCTGTGATCTCTGAACTGCAAGAAATTTTCTCTTTTTATTACATGAATTAAAATTCCATATACATTAAAAAACGATCCACACGAAATACTTCAGCAAACAGGGATTTTTTGTAATAAATCCATAGTCAAACAACATCTTCAATATGTCCTTGGATTCTTGTCATTGTCATGTCACATAAAAGCAAAAATCAAAGTAGAACATAAGTCCCCTGTTATGGGAAAAAGAAGTTAGCCCTTACTTGTTCTTACTTGTTCAGACTTCAGTACCAATTCAGAGGGCCACTGCAGTTAGGAACACTCTGCATTTTTCCCAACTGAGTCTACTGCAGCTCCAGCATTACACTAGCAATGTGGATTGCTTTAAGAAAAATATTCCTCCAAAGCCTTGCTCAGTAGTAAAAGGTATATCTCCTCCATTTTCAGTAGGCACACAGATTAGCAGCATGTTGATTTTGTTCTCTTTCCTACCCTGTTTGTAACACCTTGTAACACCTTTTACATAACAATTTGTTAGTAAGCTATTTGGCGTCATGCTTAGACAGAGACATTGCATCATTGGATCATACAGAGGAAATAATTTCCTTGAGCTGTACCATTTTTTCTGTTAGAACAATGAAAAACTGACAATACACTCTCTGATTCTACTATGCTCATCTCCAGAATCCTTCTCAAGAGTAAGAATACACCCTTTTATTAACTTCAATTTTTTAAAATTCTGATTTTGTTGCACTATCTATAAGAATAAATGGGTATTTGTGCTTTTCAAGTGCTGAAGAAATTACCAGGTATCATTAATAGTGTCTGTATTCAACCACTAATGACTGCAGAGATGCTTATTCAAGCAAGGAACATTTACATGCAGACTGCAGGAACTAAGCAAGACTTTGTTATGTCTCTGATAAAAGGAATTCATTTGACTGAAGGAAGAGTGACTTTAATTAGCTGTGCAAATGCCATTAATTCCAATTAATCTTCTCACAGTGTCAAAACTAGAATCCAGGGAGAAAATAAATTGCAATAAATCAATATAACTCTTGTTTCTACCAGGAACAGGTGCTTACAGAAAGAGGCATGTCTTTTATAGTTGTCTGCATCAAGAAGTATTTAAACAAGACAGTAATTCAATATGCCAGCCCTCTCAATGATTTTTATAGACTATTTATATATCTCCTGAATTGCTTTTCTTTTAATGGAAAGTAGTTAACTTAGTATTTCTGAGAGGCATTCCAGTAAGAAATTTGCTCAGAATACTCACAAGTACAACCAAGTTTTATTTTGCAGGGAAAATAAGATGTGGATTTACAGGATAGCTGGTTCTATTTGCAAACCTTAGATAAGCTCTAACTCACTCTTATTTTTCATGGGACAAACCAAGAAAACCAACCAGTCAACTGACTCTCCAATGTATCTTGAAAAGCTGTCTCTACAAGAAAACTCCTGGGTTTCTTTTAGACAGATCTTCAAAAACCATGACCATGAAATTTTAACCCTTGAGGATTTTCATGCTTCTAATAGCAATGCATCAGATCTGTCACAGCTTCTCAGATTTCAAGAGCACTGTCTCAAAACCACCACCAGCTTATACCACAAAAAAAGCCCCCAAAAAAATCAAATCAATAACCTCAGAGACGTGCCACTGAAATGAGATTAAAAGAGTGCTCTTTATGACCAGGTAAGCAGGGATCATCTTCCATGTTTGAGAAATATTGCAGCCACCATTTTGCAGTTTCCCTAGAAGAAGTTTTGCAGTTTCCCTACAAGAATTTTTTCATACCACACTGCACAAGTGTGTGGTGAATGTATAGAGGAAGACACCACTAAGTTTACTTCTCAGGAACAAAGTAAGAAGGAAATAGAGAAATCAAACAAACAAACAAAACCCTCTCCTAGAAAGGAGCCAAAGGACTTTGTTTTTTACCCTAGAAGATGAAGAACAAACCTCCAAGATTTCAGAAAAAACAAAACTTAAAAAATTGATCTACAAAGCAGAGTGTCACAATGCACAATAATAAACACAACAAAAAATAGAGTTTCTGGTGTATTTATACAAAACTTTACCACTCCCAGCACCCAGACAGATATCAGCATTAGAATCTGCAAGCACACATCACTCAGTAACAGAAAACCTTAGGTTAGTGACATCTTCAAGTGTGCTTCCTCCTATTAATGCTGATTTATTTACTCACTGAACAGGGTGCATTTGAAAATATCAACATCAGGTACAAGCATTAATAGGGTTTAGTGACCCTGTCCCCTGAGAGGTGCCCTGATGCTCTGGGTGGCAGCATGTCTGGCCCACCCCCACAGCTGCCCCAAGCCCCCAGCCACTGTGGCACCAAGGCAGGAGCAGGACACCAGCCAGGGACCACCTATGTCAAACTTCATAGCCAGCCAGTTATCTCCTAACTGTCTCCCACAGTTATCTCCCTATTCTGTTTTGTCTGTGCCTAATCACAGATGGGTGTGACCCAGAATATCATTTTACAACCAAAACATCTATAGCACAATATGCACAGGCTGACCTCAGTAGAACATAATTCAGGATCTGGGAAGAATAGACAACATCTTATGAAAAGCTTTGGTGGGAATAAAATAGTAATTTTCCTACCCTTTTATTTTGCATGATGATATTAAAGTATTACAGAATCATGGATTAATAGAATATCCTAAGTTGGAAGGTACCTAAAAGGATCATAAAAGTCCAACTCCTGTCCCTGCATAAAAGCACCTCAAGAATCACACAATGTGCCTGACAGTGTTGTCTGAATGCTTCTTGAACTCTGCCATGCTTCAATTTGTGACCACATCCCTGGGCAACATGTCGTGGTGCCTCACCAACCATTCGGTGAAGAATTTCTCCTAATATCCAACTTAAACTTTCCCTGACACAATTTCATACCATTTTCTCATGTCCTATCACTGGGCACCACAGAGACACTCAAACACATGCAGAAAGATGAGTTTTGTAGTTGTGGGTATAGAAGGAGAAGCTCATAAATCTTACGAGCAAAACATTGATGACTGACTGCAAATCCTCTGTCCTTCTTGACATGTCTACCAAAACAGAATTAAAGTCTTCTAAAATACTAGTCTATACCAAATGATTTTATTAAAGATATATTTAATATACTTAATAAATATTATACTGTTTTTTCCAAAGTCCTTTCTTTTTCCAAGAGAAAATAAACTGCCTTCTTTAGATCAGTATCCATCTAATACCTTATAATCAAGATGAATGTTCCTGTCTGGGAAGGATGAAGCAAGAACCTTTGTTCTTTACAATAGTTTCTTAGTATGATTATGTATCATGCTTTGTTTTCCCCTTATAAAAATTGTCCTCAACTCAAAACGGCTTCTTGGTATTCAATATTGTTCCATCTTGACATCTCCCATTTTTAATATATGACTTAGTATCTTCTGTTGCTTTTAGTATTGAGCAATAACAGCAATGCTCAGTGATATTCTAAGGGTTTATGATGATATCAATCACCACAGATTCTGTTTCCTCGGCTAAAAAAAAGAAAAAAATGAAAACAGAAAAAAAGAGACTGAATCAGAGAATCAGACAGCAACTAGCATTTCACTTCAGAAAAAAAAAGTTTCCCTGATTTCAGCATGACTCCTAAAAATGAGCAAAAGTGACTGTGGTTTCACTAGGAGAATATGACATGCGACTAAGTGTCTACTAGTAGCCAGACTAGTGAATTAGAGTCTGAAATAGAATTCAGCCATGATGATGTCCAAGTCATCTGTCTAATTATTAATCCCTGATCAGGTAAGAATTTCTATTCCCTAATTATGTTGCTGAGACTTGCCACTCTAAAGGAGTGTAAGGAAACTGGAAGGTGAGAAACTTTTTAGTCATCTAAAAGATAAAGTGAAAATACATATGTTGAGAAATGTGAGATCCACCACTAAGGGTTGGGTGGAAAAAGAATGTTAGAATTAATTTCACCAGAAAGGGAGTCAAGAATTCTTAATCAAAGAAGAATTTGGGGTTTTAAGCTACTTCAGAAATACTCTACTTCATGAACAGCTCTTCTGCACACAAAGTAAATTCTGCAGTGTACCAAGGCAGCATCCAAAAAATTAAGTCCGACTGTGCATGGGTGACTATCAGTGTAGTTTCTAGAATTTCTAATACACTTTGTTAGAAAGATTAGAATATTTTTCCTGTTCCCTCCTTGGCTTAAATGACTAATTTAATTGATGAATTAAAAAAAAATTAAAATAAATAAGAAGTTTGCTAGTTTGAAGACACTCATATTGTTCACAACTTCAAGACATCTGAGAATGACAAAAATATTCAAATTTACTGGTATATGAGATTAGCAATTCTTTCCAGGTTTAGAAAATGAGATGAAAACTGTAACAAAAATTCACTAGTTACTTATCACAGGAAAATTATTTATGCAACAGCACTGAAAATCTTCCACATGGATAGTTACATTCTGATGGTTATTAACTGTGCGGAATTACAGACCTGAATTTAGTAATATTTGCAACACAAGGGTTAATGTCCTTGAATGAGTTATTGCTTTTAATTTTTTTCTAATAATGTACCAGTGGTTTACAGTCTTCTCAAGTAGATTTTTCTTTCCTTCTTCACTTTTCCCAGGCTGCATTATGTTTGTGTTTCGTAATATGAGACTAAAAGATATAGAGGCATTGAGCAAATAATACGGGACTCCAACAGCATTCATCCTTAGGTTCTGTAACTGTTGCAGTCCATAGACCTTATACCCCTTCTCCAGCTTCCTTCCCTCTGCAACAGCACACAAATCTGAATTATGTTAGTTATGAAAAAAAAGGAGGAAAAAATAGAAAACTATACACAGCCTAAGGGGCTGCATTTCTGTCTCAAATCTGGAGTTATCCCGCATTTTGTGACACCAGCTTAGTCTTGAACTGGCTTAGAACTCCAAAATCTCTATGTCCTGACACTGAATTATGAATTAGAATTTTATCTACAGTGCTTATTACATAAAATTGCCTCTAAATACCACATGTTGTACCAGGCTACCCAGATGAGTAAATATGCATGCAAACTTTTTCCTCAGCAGATCCAGTAAAAACTGTGCACTCTTTGTTCATGGTGGAAATCTGCCCAAGGCTAGAGAGTTTAGAAAAAACAAAATCTACATCCATAATTTATTATAAATCTGTGGATTTGGAGTGAAGATTTCACAAATTAGAATTCAATAGTTTTGAAGAACTCTAGTTCTTACCTTCATAAACCTATCTAGGTTCATTACTTCCATGAAGAATTCAGCTCAGATCTCGGCAGCATTCCTCTCCCTTGAAACTATTTCTTCCAGCTGACTATATGTAGCTGATTTTTTTTTCATGTGTGTCATTTGCTCTGAGGATATGTCAGCAGTATCCAGAGTGGCAAAAAGGGGTTTTTTTAATGAAGGTTCAGTTCTTGGTTTTACACAAGAAAACTCAACTACTTTCAATGTAGCAAAACCTATATGTTTTAGAAATTGTGATGACGATTATAGGCAGGTATTCAGTGAGAGAGTAACAGCTTTTGGTTTTTTGCTTTTTAGTTGTTCAATAATAGCATGTTCTTACACATAGGAAATTTACAGGAGACTTTTACAAGTAGTAAGTTATATGGACCTCTCTACTTGTATTAGTGCAATTGATATTCTTATGGTAAAATGTTGTTTCTGTATAACTAAAATAAAAGACAAAATAAGCCCCAATATTATTATTTGAGATATTATTATTTACTAGAGTTAAAAAAATTGTCAAGACCCTTCCCAAATAACCTGCATATTTCATTACAGGTTGTTTTAATCCCTTGAGCTCTTTATCCTTGTCAGAATAAATTGGGGCATTACCTTTGGCAATACTTTGATACTAAGCATCTTCATGCAATACAGATGTTCTAGTGTTGTCATTTATCTATTCCTTATTCTTCTCCACTTCTTGTCTGGGTCTCATAATACATAATTTCTTTTCTCTTCTCATGCTGTCTATGACTGTACATCATTTGAGATGTCATTTGAGCAAAAGCACTCCTAAAAGGTAGGCCTGAGCACCAGACTCTTTCACAGTCCCGTGGTTTATTATGACACTATTAATAAATGCATCTCAATATCAAATTGGCTATACGTCAATAATCCACGTATTTCTCAAGTCATATTTAAGAACACCTAATTCTTTGATGCATTCAACCATTTTATTTTGTTTTCCCACCATTCAAAAAGCAAACAACACATCTGGATAAGCATTTTTGAAACAATATTGTTAAATCTGGGCATACGGTGAAAGTTCCTTGACTTCCTAGAAAAATCACAGGATTTTAAAGAAAGGCATATTTTAGAAAGGTACTTCAAGACTACTGCTATGATAAAAAATTTCTTGCAAGAAATATATTGCTATCTGTTTCTCTTCAGACATTAACAATGTCAGGTAGTTTATATGTCTTCCAGAGAAGACTATAAATCACTCTGAGTCTAAAAGCATTCTATTTAAGTTGAATTTCCCCAAAGCTTTAAAAGAGAATCACAGGACATACAAATGACACAGAAACATTAATGTTCCCCATACATATATTACACAACGTACACAGACACAGAAAACAGTACTTCCTTTTGGATATGGATACCATACTGTAAAGATACCATGATTAGTCATGATTAGTGAAAGCATGCTGTAAGTCTGAGTTGCCCATGTCCCTCAAAGAAAACTTAACTGAATGTCATGATTAAACCATTAAAAATTGCAAGATAAGGTTTTTTTTCCTCAGTGTTTGGGTGATGGTTAGTGAGGGATAATATAAAGGCACTGAAACCTTGGTTCCAGTTAGCAGCAGCATCTATGTTGAGTTTTCTTCACTAGTATCACACACTTCTGTGAACACGAACAGAATTACTATGCTATTCCTGTCTGAGATTAGCTTGCTGCTCTCCCTCTTTCTGTCAGCATTTGGTTTACATGCTAAAGCATGGACATTTTGTGCAATAGTCTTCGTAAAACCACAGTTGAAGAGCTTAGAACCTAAGTGCTAATGGAGTGTACAAAGTACATGGTAATTTGTTCTCTATGTTCCTTGTCATAGGAGGAATACATGGCAAGTGGTCTACACAGAAGGCTATGAAAAGATTATTTAAGGCAAAAGTTAGTGCTTTCCCTTACTGCATGCCTTTTCAAAAGAGTAGAACTGCAGAATGATTGCTTGCCAACAACACTAAAATTTAGGGTAAGGGGATTATACAGCCACAATAATGAAAAAAAAAAATACTCACCAAAAGTTAATTAGAAAGCATTTGAAAAAATCAACTTGTTAATCAGATGGGACTAATGATGTTCATGCTGGGAGAGAAAGGGAAATAAGTTAAATGAGCCAGAAAGCTATAGGTCAGTCTGCTTATATTTGATTGCTAGAAAGTCCAGAAATGTTAATCAAGCAAATAATTCATTCTCACCTAAAAGGCAATGAGGTAGAAGGAATTACTGCTAGAGTCTGGTAAAAACTAAGTGTTTAACATTTTTGTGCAGGAGAACATAGCTGTCTCACTCCTCACAGGACTGACTTGTCGCCCTGGCCCCAGTCCCTTCTGGCATTTTTGGAGGCAAAACAAGAAAAAATTGTTTTTCAGACACATGTAGATTAAGACAGAACTTTGTTGTTTTAACTGTGGAACAAAATGTCTAGATATGTTAGAGAAAAAATTCAAATGTCTTCATGTCAAAAAAAATGTAATACAAAATTTATTAAGAGTTTTCTGGAGGTCTGTCAGGAATAATACAAACAAAAATTATTCTGAATTTGAGTCAGGCTGTGGGATTGCTGCCTTCTAAAGTTCTTTCAGCTATGTTTTTTTTTTATCCTGTAATTATCAATATTCTTATCTATATGAATGCCCACACGTTTTGAAATAAATCCTTTTAAGGGATCATTTTCAGGGATATCTTGTTGCATTTTCCTTCTAAATTTTAAATTGGAACACTTTCTTTAATTGATGCTAATTTTTTTGATAAAAGCAAATAATGAAAAATGGTAAACTTGCTTGCTTTCCTGGCTAGCATTCGTTATCCAACATGATTTTAAAAAGATATGATAAGGAAGGGTCAGCTATGCCAGGGGCTTTTGTTCTCTTAATGGTGTCTTTTTGCATTTTGATTGCTGCAACATCAGTTAAGCAATAGGGAATTCAATTAATCATTCATTATATTCATAGTAATATAGAATAAAGATAAATTCTGTACAGAATATCCTAGATATATATTATACAAATATACACTAGCCTTAGTGCATTTTAAGATTTGACTGACATATTTTTGACCAGATATTTTCAAATTTTTCTTACTGGAAAAAATTATACATTCTTTCTGAGTATTACTTTGGTTTAGTTTGAAAATGCGGTGCTATTTTTTTTCCACTTTTTAAAAAAATATTTTCACACAACCTTACTATCATTACCACAACCTTGTGGAATGAGAAAAACATTTCTTACGGAAAAACCAGGCAGACAGCTGACTTGAGTTCGTTTCTGTTCTGAGCATGACCCCAGTTAAGCAAGTGAGGACTGTGCACTCTACATAATGATGCATTTGAGACGCAGTTAGCATTACAGCATGCATCTGAATGCACGCTGCATGTACACCACCTCCTCTGTGTGACTGCACAGAATTTAATGGCAGCGTGTGGAGAAACACAATTCTCAACAGGATAAAGAATAATTTAATATTGCTTTTTCATTTGTGCACCAGTATGAATGTATTACATCTATATTGGAGCTCTGCTGCCATGGGTTTGGGTGGGTTTTTTTGTTGCAACACCAAATAGCAAAATACAGTCTAGAAAAGAAACCTTTTGTGTGGTATTAGCTAGACCAAAAGAAAAATCAATAAAGAGAAACACTNGAGGTTTCCTATTGCAGTCCTGCAAACACTGATCTCTATGAACGTGCGTGTGTGTGTATATATTTGTGATTATCACTTCATGTATTTACAAAGAATGCAGTATGGTGCTGGTAGAGATTTCCTTCTGCCGGTTTGCAGAAGCCTGCCTATGAGATCAGGGGTTAATCACAAAGTCTTCCATCTGTCCATTGCCCTCCATGCTGTGTCACCAGAATAAATAAGAAGGGATTTATTACAAAAGTTAACAAAGGAGTAAGTGCAGAACCCATCACGTAAGTATTACCAGTAACCAAGGGTATGAACAGTCAAATTTTGTCCAGTCTTTAACCTATAGTATATCTGAAAAAGTAAGTGTTTTATTGGGTTGGTTCCCTCAAGGCTACAAGGGCCACTACCTATGAAAATACATCCAATGGTGATGTGTTTCATACTAACTATGTGGATTTCTATACCGTTACTTGTGGTGTATGACACAGTCTCATCTAGTTGTCAATGAGTTTGGAGATTGCAATTCTGCAGGACCAAATACTGCACTCAGTTGAGGTTTGGTGTGTTCCTGGACTAACAATAACATTAACTTCACTGACCCCATTATATATATCAGGTCACAAAATCCAGGGGGTGGAAAATGAGACTGAAATTCAATCAAACACATAACACAGATGAAAAGGCTGCAACTGTTGATCTCATGAGGTACAACCTTTAAAATAGACATGATGTACAAGGTATTTACTTACAGCAAATAATTAACAAATAATAAATTAGACTGCAAGGTTCATATGTCAAGTATTACCCCATAAAATAGATACCAAAATATCTCTGCATTATTCCATTGGAACTAGAACTACTAATCCAATCTCAATATAGCATGTTCATGTTTGAGTGACACTGGTGGTTTGTTAAGTGATTATGACATTAAAGAAGGCCTTATTAAACAGTCCAAATTAAAATGAAAGGGGTATGATATCAGCCATGAAAAGAAAGCAGTTTAAGCTCAGCACGAATAGGCAATGGGTAAATGGAAGAAGGGACAAAGAGGAATGTCTGGTCCTGGAACAGATTTCCTTAGCAAGATTCTGCCTCTCGGTAGCTTCATCCAGAACAGGTGACTTTTACATTTTAAAACCTGGACGAAAAAGAAGTGGCATAACCTGGACATTCCAGTTAATAAAAGAGACACAATATAGATTCAGCCAGTAAAACACTGTGGTTCTCCATGATGAGTATGTAAATTGGGAAAAAGATCACTTGGGTTTCTGGACAGAAAGGTAGACCAAAGAGAGGGGCTCCCAAAACCCTTTTCACAACACTAATAACTGAAAAGTATCTACCATTGTCAACATCATACTTTTCTTACTGCAAACACACAACTTCTGGTGAATAAAAATCCCACCTAGAAGTTGAGGATGACAAAAAACTTTCCATACTCAATTTTAGATTCAGAAATATATAATTTTAAAAATATTTTTAGACACTCCATAGACACATAGAGATACATATAAATTTTGTGTTTCTGACAAAATGAGTTAATACCAAAAAAAAAAGTCCCATGATGGATTTTTCAAGCTCTGGGAAATGCACATGGAAATGTGCTACCTCAGGCAGTGTTTCCTATTCTTGGGTTGTACAGACATTCTTCAAAACATGTGTACTGGAAGGAATCACACAGGAAAGTAATATATTCATTCTGGATTTGATGGAGTCTGACATAAAAAAGCATCAAGAGGAAAAAGTTCTAAGCCTGCAAAATTTTATATAAGTAAAATAAAAAAAAAGTTTAAAAATGTCTATTTCCTAATTTCCTTCAAAAAATCTAACAATCTTTTACTCGTAGATTTTAATAACAACTTTCAAAGCATGCACATTTATTTTTCATGCACTTTGGTCAGGACAAAGTACAGACACAGACACAGGATAGGAATTAAATTTTATTTCATGTTTCCATTAAATAAAAATTCACAATTTTATAGCACCTTACCCATGAGAGAAAAGACATCAAATAAACCTTCTCCTCTAACAGCTGTATAAAGTTCCAACTCTCATTTTTGGACATTGCATCTTTCTGGGGAAAAAAAATAAGGGAAATTTGCTTATTATTTTAGATTCCACTGGTAATAGTCATAATCCTCACAGTTTTACAAGGAAAAATCCAAAGCAGAATCCACAATTGTTTTGACTTAACATTTCTATGAGTGTGCTCAGGTTCTCAGGTCTGACAGGAGGAAAATTCTGTTTTCTCTAAAAGTATCAGCATATTTCTTTTGTAAAAGATTAGAGATAAACCTCAGAGTGCTAAAAAATCTTGTTTATGTCAAACAAAGCCCTTCCTACATAACAAATTAAAGGTTAAGGGGTATAATAAGTGAAGCTTCAACGTGATATGTATCTGAAAGGTCACTTCTTGGCAGACCTCATATTTTTTAAATTGCTTGGCCACTGTGGCCTTCCAGCATTGTAAATATGTAAGACACAAATAATAGTGAGAGACTGTGAAAATCACACAAATCATTATAAGAGCTCTTTACTTCAGTAAAGACCTGTGCAGACATTTGCTCTGTAAAAATATCATAAATTGACCTCCTAATTTAAGCTTTCACTACTTTTCCTTCCAATTTGTATTTCTGTCTCCTTGCTTTGTCCTCTTGGAATGAAGAAAACCCTTTGGAATAAAACTGGGCTATGAATAGTAGTTACACTAGTACAAGAACTTGTTCCATGACTTTTATCTGAACAGGGAAAAAAAAGAAACTAGCATATGAGAGTGCAAACAAGGAAGAGCCATTCATCAACTTTCACATTTTATATAAATCTAGAAGCAGATTATGACATGAGAAGACATTCTAATTTTCACCAGAAGATACCTTTGCAAAGAAGAATATGTATTGAGGCTTGTGTCTCTTCGTTCAACAATTTTACCCTAAAATAATTAAATCAAGGAAAAAAGCAGTCATGGACTAGATAATTTCTTTGAGCAAAAGCTTTTATAACAGAAGAATCATAAGCTTTTATTAATTCCATTAATAAAACAGAGGAGAAACTCACATTCTTGAAAAATATTTAGGTCATCTTTATAGGCCTTCAAGTTAAAGGAAGGGTACTTTAAAAGAAACTTTAGGAGAACTCAAATAATCCCTGACACATCTTGCAGAATTTTTTAAGTCTGTTTTTTAAAATCTAATTCATTTATGCCCACTTACTTTCAATCTCCTGACACTGTTTATTTACACTAAATGAACTTATCTTGTACAATGTAAAAATAGCCAGTGCAAAAAATAAGGAGGTACTGGAATGCTTACACCTCTCTCACCCCTCAGAATCCTCTCCTGTCCTGATTTATCAAGCTAGTTCTTGATGATTTATTATAATAGGTGACTACAGTTTCCACTATATAAATTGGTATGGTGCTCCAATTTTACAGTTCCCTAAAAAAAAGATCCTCATCTAATGTTGAAATCAAGCTGCAAACATCCTCAGTCCCCTAGTCTGCTGCTGTAATCAGTCAGAGTCCCAGCAAGACACACATGGCTGTTTCATGTTTTGGTGGGGCAATAACTAGCTTTTTGAAAACAGTTTTAAATAATCAGGTTATGGAGGTAAACAAAGCAACAAGCTTAACCATTTTCTCTGAAAAAGTGTGAATTTCAGACTACAAATTAATTACAGTTGTGCGGTGGCACTTCAGCAGAAGTCTAGATTATTATCATGATTCTACGTTCCACAGACTGAAAGAAGACAGCCTTTCTTATGGGCAGACAAGAAATGGAAAATCCATATTTCAAAAACATTTCAGGCCAAATGCAGTGGTGTAAGCCAATCTATTTTTTCTTACAGATTAACTGATGTGTTAAAGAACCAGAATGGAAAAGGTTGGTTCCATGCAGTTTTCACAGAGGGATATTAGAGATTTTCCAAGTTGTAAAAGGGACTTGCCAAAGAAACCAGCAAGTGGAAAACTTCAGTGAAAGGGCATTTCTACTAAAAAAACATTAACACCAGAGTTTTTTGTTGGGAAAAAAACTAGCAATAAGAAAAATCTTTAAATGAGTGAGAACAGTAAATGTAGAAATATCTTTGGGGGTTATGGAGATGATAGGTGCTTTTTCTCTCCAGAGTGTGCACACAATCTCAAATGCCCATGGTCATTCATTTGCTGACTTTCTGTGTCAAATCTTAGTAAAATATCTTGGTTAACCAACAGTTTAAGGAAGAGAATTATTCACAAGAACATTAGCAGAAGAACAGTGTGTCCCCTTTATTCATGGTGGGATATGGAGATTTTTCAAAAAGCCAGAGGAGGAAAGATATTTAATTAGATTGTCATTCATTTTAGATTGGAAAAAATTGAAAAAAGTTGAAAAGCAAAAAAAGTAAATATTCCATAAGAATCTCTGAAAGCAAGACAGATTTATGAGTGTGAAAATTGTCTGTTCATGACAAACATGACCATTTATGTACAGGAAATATAACTTCATTGACAAAATGATGTGATAAACCGAGGACATGTAATAGCAATGCTATGTTTAGAAAATTTCAAAATTTTTTTCACTGTACTTTGGTCAATTCAGTATTACTTCTCTAGTTTTATCACCACATCTTGTAATGCAAATCAGTATGCTACAAATCAATAAAAGAAAGTTTAACACAGAAAATCTAATCACTGCAATTATAATGGGAAATATGTCAGAATTTAGGAATGATGTTCAGATATACAAAATAATTTTTCACTCTATTGTCTCTCACACTTTTATAAATGTGAAACTGAGCCTCTAATTTAAAAGCTCTTGCACACATTTTTTTTCTTCTTTTCAGATATTTTGGATGCTTGAAGGAGGAGTCATTTAAGTTGGAGTACGTTATTTAGATGCCACTATGTGGAAGAAATCAGAATTTGCTAAAATAACAGCTACTTCTGAACAGATTTTTATCAATTCACATCATTTCTTGGATTGCTTTTGGAGAAAGAAATTATATATCAATTAAAAGGTATCATGTTAACAGCACAAAGAACAGTTGTTTCAGGATGCCACCCACCTATCGTTCTCAAGTACAATGGGAATGTCAGTCATGTTGAAGTTTTGTCATGATAGCCTACTGAAATAATCCACGATGTTCAATTCTTAATGTAAGTTACAATCACTTGCTTCTTCATTGAAACCAAACATCAAATAGGCTTGCAAAGATCTCATTTTACCATGCATCCTGGCAAACAAAACCAAGAGCAAACAAAGGCAGCTTTCTGAATGTTTAGGCTATGGTTTCCCTGCCTGATCCTGTATTTTATCCCTCAAACAGCAGTTGGAGGAAATATTTCTGAAGCCATCTGTAGAAAACTTAGGGAGAATACACCTATCAAATAGCAACAGCTTTTGAACTATTCTTTTATGCTTCAGTAGTTCTCCCCCCTCATTAACTTAAGAGTACAGCCAAATTCAAGTGTTGCATTTTCACCATCTGTCTTCCATTCTTTTCTTCTCTGTCTTCATTGTTATCCTAACAATGGTCACACATATAAAATGACTATTAGGGTCTTAGAGCTGTTTGTTGAGTTTTCAAGGAGGCTGTTGAATGGTGAAAGAGTTGGCAAAAAACTTCAGACTGTGTAAAACCAAGATGATAAATAATTTTAGGTCATACAACTATTCTTAAACTGGTTATACATGAATGAGACATGGTGATAGCAATATATTTCAAAGCACTCATGAGAATAAAAGAACTCCAATACCACCTAGTGTTAGCTAGGTACACTGTCCTTCACTGAGTAAAATGGTGGAAAAAAAGGCAACAGCCATGTGGAGTCCTGAAAAGACATCCTGAGAGTGAAAAAGAGGCTTTTGCAAAAAGGAATACCATACAAGGAAATTAATCAAAAATAGCTTCCTAGACTGAAGCTGGTTAAGAGAAATGACTACTCTGAAATGTAGCCTACAGAGCTAGCTTTTGAGGACCTTGCTAAGAAAATGTAACTTCTTCTAACCTTTCAATAGTGAGATAATGCTGAAGGACAAAATCTTCTTGAAGGCTAAAAGTGAGACAGTATTAACTCACTGGTTTGGGATCCAAAATCCCTAGACTGAATTTTACAGTTCCAGAGTAGCCTAGCTATGCAACTGAAAAAGTGAATTCTTCTAATGCATCAATCCAATTCATGCTAATCAAATGGAAACACTTTAAAAAGAAACTGCTTAAAAATTTTATTTCTCCATCCTTTTTTTCTGCTTTGAAACTGAAGTCTTGGTCGGAAAATGGATTCGTCCATATTCTTTGGGATTACATAACATGCTATATAGGCAATCAGGGGCTTAGGATCTCCTGGAATAAAACAAAAATACCTAGTTCTTTCTGAATGTATTTTTCTGATATTAGTTATAATAGTTAACCATTTCATTAAGAGGTATGTGGAGTTCTTGCTAACCAAAAACTTCATATCCGTTTCCTAATTCTATATTTTCTATTATTCACTATTTACTGTTTCCTCTTGTAAACAAATACATTGCATATTTTATTATTGCATACCTAATTTAATATTTTAAACATTAGAATCCTGTAGAAAAAAACACATCCAGGGACAGAAGATGTCACAAAACTTTCCTTACAGGCTGACTGGTCTCCAACACAAGATTATCTGTGATGACTGGTGCTGTTGTCAGTCAGACCTCACTTTGTTAGTGTCTCTCTCCTGGCTTCTTCCACCTTTCTCTTTGTTTCTTCTAATTCAGGACATACTTTTCCTTTAAATTGGAATCATGTCCTTGTAAGAATATCCCTAACTCAACCCATGTGCTTAAAGCTTCCTTAATAGTATTGAATTTTCCATGTTCTCTTTACTATAAAATGACAGTTGATAACTTATTTTTGTAACCCACACTTTCCTACTGTAAAAGTAACAAATAACATTAAAATCAAACAAACTTAGAGATATCATTAATATCTATTAGGTTTCTGCACAGGACTACAAGTCTCCCATCGAACATATTTTCCTTTCTCCCAGTGTCTGCTAAGGCTAATCCCTCTGTTCTCTGTTACTCTAATCCCAAAACATAAATAGGCACCTTGTAGGACTGGCTTGGATTCTAGATTCTGTGAAAAAGTCTGTCCCGTGGGAGAAATAATTTCAACATAGAGAGCATAGAGGACAGTCAGGAAAGCAAATCCAAATTAATTGTAGTATTAAAAAACACATAAATCTATGTAAAAAAAAAAAAATTAAAGGACCAGAACAGTGCGTTTCCATATTGATTTTGCACAGTATAAGAAGAAAAACAATTTGATGTCACAACGGAAATGTTAGAAATTTGGAAAACTTTCGTGCTGTCAGGGTTAGGCAAGCTCCAAGGTCGATTGCCTGGGAACATCATAGACTTGCCTGTCCTTGATATTTTTAAAAGCAGTACTAAGAAAGAACCCTAGGAAAAAATGTGGCATGGCCACAATTTTTCTTTCCTTTGAGCATCTCTCAAGTTTATAAGAGTGATGAAAGGATAATTATCAATCTGATACTACCTCAACAACCTGGCAGCTACACAAGGAAGATTAACATCTAGATGATTCAAGCTCCATTAGAAACTAATCAAAATCAAGCCAGTTCAAAGTTATTTTAAGGTAAATTATCAAGGTTAATGACCTGCATAAAATATTCATATTTTAATGTATTAATAGTTCTTTGGATGATTCTAAGCAATCCATTGTGGCTCTTATTGTATTCCGGACCAATAAATTTGTAACAGTAATAGCCATTACTGTAACAGAGTAACATTCATTTTCTCTTCTTGTATTACTGGATTCTTTTAAGTCGACAATTTTATTTAAACAGCTAATTTAAGGTAAGAAAAAATATTACAGACAGCACAGTTTTCTGCTTAAATCAACAAATGAAATCTCGTATTGACAGAAAGAGGCCTTTGTATTATTTGTACCAAGGAAAAAATAAAATTAACATAACAAAAAGCCAACTTAACAGTCACCTACAGCAAACATTAAATTAGATCTACCAGAGCACTTCCTTGCTAGTGAGAGGAAAACTAGATGAGATTTTAAAAACATATTTTCAGGGCAGATAGTGGAAACGCAAATTCATGTTGAGGAACTGACAGACCTCTAAATCCAGTGCACTTTTGACAAAACTCTTCATCCCTAGTGTCTCCAGCTGCAGCAGAATCCCATGGGCAGGCAGGTCCCTTTAGGGCTCTGACTTTTACCCTCTGAGCTTACGCCTCCATCGCTTGTGTTAATTCAGACCAAACTCACCAGCAGGATGGAATAACACCTGCCTGTGGTTGTTGATGTCTGGAGATGAAGATGAAGCAGGCATTAATTTCTGCCACCCTACCAGATGGCTGATGGGGGTCACCATGTGTTCAGGTGCTACTGTGAAAATTGACAGCACCCTTCTGCCAGAGGCCTCACCTAATGTCACTTCAAACTCTTTCAAGGTCAAAATGAAAAATATAACCAAGCATATTTTGTGCAGCTGTTTTCCACACTTCTTTCTCAGGTGTGTACCTGTCCAAAATGGTTTGTGTGTAAAGCACATTTTAGTTGTCAATCTTCTTTACCAGCTAAAGAAAACCAATTATTTGCAATAACTTCAAACTCAAAAATTGCAGAGAATTTTTTTTTTTTAATTTGAAGGATTATTTAATCTGAAGCTTGTCTGCAGAGACTTTGCAGGCTTGAAGAGACTTCTAAGAGTTAACTTAGTATTAGCAAAACATAATTTTTAGATAACGTTTAGAAAACATTAGAAAGTCCTTTTTTTGTAATTTGATATGGTAGCAAAAACCTGACTAAATGAGCATCAGCTAGTGCAGGTGAATTCCCAGTCTCCACAGATTTACCAGCTGTCACGGGGCAAGATGAAATACTAGATTAGGAGGTTGCATACATCAACTTTAAAATTACCTTGTGGGATTAAAAAAAAACCCAAAACAACAGCAGAAAACAAACATTTAACAGAAAAGGTGCAGAAAAGGCAAGATTTCCACACAGTGGCCCGCTGCCTAGAAACCAGCAGTGAGATCCTGTGAAAAGCATCCTCCTCTCCAGTAAAGGACACGGTGAGAATGAAGAAAATAATGAAAATTAACCTTTGTTCATTCCTTCCTAGTACAATTACAGTTTTCATTGAGACTAACACAACACCCCAAGTGGTAGTTTCTGCTCATAGCATTACTACTGCTGATATTAGCATTATTAAATATCATCTACCTTATTGGTAGTAAGGTAAGCATCTGACTGTTAGATAGTGTTTACTGGAAACTGACACGATCCATTTCCTACCTACTAGGCACTATATTTTCTAATATGAATTTACAGACTAAAGCTATGAGGGAAAGGGTAAAGGAAATTTAGTGTACAATTATGAATTACAATGTTGAAAGAAAAAAGATAAAGGGCAGGGAAAGAGTAGGATGATTTTAAGACATCGGTGGCAATCACTATCCACAAGAAACAAGAGCCAGCAAGGTTCAGAGGAGCAACACCCAGGGAAGAGAGCAGCTGAGCAACAGGTTGAAAGCACTGCCAGGAGTCTTGTGAGTGTGTGGATTAAAGACTGCAAAGTAAAAAGGTTTACTCTGGAATTGCAAAGGGAGGTCTCACAGGGCCACAAATGCTAAGGCACCAAAAGTACTGTAAAGCAGCACAACAGCAAAATGTACATTTTTACCACGAAGAAAACAAAGCAAAAACAAAGTCTCCAAAAGGATCACAAGGCCACTTTTTCATGCTTCTGTAAGACATTAGACAGAAACCACTTGAGATCACCACTAGAAAAGCCAAACAAAAGGGTGAAAATAAAGTTATATTACTTATACAGGAGTTTTGCTCAAAGCCAGCACACCATGAGAGTATCTGTGATCTGCTCAGACACTCAAGGACATTAGCCTTTACCCCAAGTGCCAGCATCCCAGTGTACCACCTAGCAGGAAAGACAGAAGGCCAGACAAGAATGTTAATTCAGATCAAGGCTGCCTACCATTGACAGATAGAAATTAAACTGCTGGTTTTGGCCTGATCCATATCACTCTGAATGTCCTCCTTTTATCTGACAGAAGCTTGCCCTTCAACATCATTGCTGCCAAACGGGATGGCATTTAAATTTGATGTTTCTTGATGTTAGAGAAAACGAAAGTACCTGAAGCAAGCTTTTCCAGGAAAGTCTTTTACTTTTAATGTCTCATTACCAAGGAGAGATAAAAAGAGGTATCTTTGTGGCAGCTTACTCCATGCAAGTCACAGCAGAGGGAGGGCTTTCTTAGAGATGGCATTAGAGTCAGTTAATTTTTCCTGTTACCAGAGTCTCTTCCTGTCCCCTCCGCTTTCCTTTTCCTTCCCCTTCCACTTCCTATCTACAAGACTGGTCATGGTTCATCACTACTTTATTCTGGTATGAGCAATTAAGGAAAGTTTACACATAAATCTCAAAATAATGTAGACCTGTCTGTGTTCAATCGAGTTAAATCAATAAGGACACTAAGGGCTTGGGTTTTGTTGTAGTTTTTGCTGTTTCTTGGCTGTACATTTTGTTTGGGTGCTATCTGCAGAAATGCAAGAGAAGTATCTGATAACCAGGAATAACTCCAACCCCTCACACACACAAAAAACCCAAAAAATCCAAAACCAAAATCCCTACTTACTATCACTGGCTTACAGCTTTTCTTTTTCTTCGTTAATCTTCATTTTAAAGAGAAGATTAAGTAACTTAAAACCGTTTGTAGCTGATCTATTGCCAGGTTATCTCAAAATGAAGCAGGATGCTCCCTTGTCCTCAAAGCCATCAACTTCATATCTAGCACCTGTTCAGGGACCCAGCAGTGACCACTTATATGTGCTGAAGATCCTCAAGTTCAGTGTTTGTTGCTAACAAGTGAAAGACTAGGGAAATAACAGATGAACTATAAAGAACCCCTTTCTATGCTCCCAGATTGCATTAAGATACATATTTTTCTTCAATAATGCAGATGTTAAAACCACAGTTAGTATGCTGCCTTTAAAATTACAGAAAATTGTACAATTCCCAACAATTAGAAATCAGTGGTGCTGTAACTATTTAAGAGTCTACACTTACAACAGCTATTTTTCTATTAGATTTAGATGAATTTTTTTCTAATAATTCTGAAATTATGACCATTAACAAGCAGTCTCTTTGCTGAGGAAGAAACTTGAATTCTGTTTTCATCTTTACACCAGAGTTATGTAAACTCAGACAATGAGACATTACACACTGATACTAGAAAAGACCTAATGCAACCATCACCAGAGCTCTTACTGATGATTTAATCACATTCCATACAAAATAGGAATATCAATAAATCCCAGAGTCTGATTCTGCTACTTGGGGCCATAGTTATTCTTACACCAAAAGATCCTGAAATATTAAGGAAGTGTTCACAAACTCTGAGTGACCATAGGATGTAGAGGTGCTCTCCTAATGATTAAACTGCTTAGGAGGCTGGCAGAGCTAAGCTGGCATAATCAGATGTTGATAAACTCAGTTCAGCAGAGCATACTGTTGGCTTTCCACAAGTATTAGACATGAAGTTTCCTCAGAATTAAATTTATCTTCTTTTGAATCTGCATACTTGTCAAGTCACTCAGCATGCATGTTTTAAAATTCTGAATAGAGATGTGATAGAGCAGAAAAACCAAACATCAGCAAATAAATTATCTAACCATGCAATAAAGCTCTATTAAAAATGACCTGGAACTCCAAGGAAGGAAAATTATCACAAAAACCTTATAAGAATATCAAAAGTGTATTGCTTCAGCATATATAATTCTCTCACACCAATTCAATCACCAGATTTCAGAAATATCAAATTTACCTGGAGACAATTTATCCCATCTTTACATTTTTGTCTCTGCCTCCAAAGGAGCTAGTATTGCAGAGAAAAAAAAAAACAAGAAAAGACTGCTAGGGCCTAATCCGAGGTTATATTCCCTTTCCATCTGCATAATTAGCATCTCTGATATACTCAGCAAAACCAGAAAGGCATCAAAATGAGATTATAAACAGTCCTGAAACCTCTCTGTCCCAAAAGTAAGTTTACATGACTGTCCCTCAGCCAAAGTTGTTGTATGATCATCTTGTTGTATGATCAGTCAATGTATGTAGAGTTGGACTTCCTGATCTTAGAGGTCCTTTCCAATCGAAACAATTCTATGGTTCTTTGATCACTGATTTATACCCAGCACTGATGCAGGCCCATTGCACTGATTTATGTCCCTTTCTCTTTGCACACAGGCAAAGTGCAACAGCACAGACTCCACCCACACAGACAGAACATGAAATAGACTGCTTATAGACTTTGGTTTGTCGTCTTGGTCCCAGAACACACAGGCTGTGAAAATTTAGATGGAAGGTCCAATACCTTTCCTCTTTGTGTGGGCCCAGTGAAAGGACCAGACATGCCTAGGGATGTCAAGAGCATTTCTCTCAATTCCCAGCCAGTCTCTTCAGATCTGCCCAACTGAAGAAGTAGTTTGAGTTTGCTGTGTGCAACGTAATCCACTATAAATACGGAATCCAGTAAAGAGAAGGAAAGAACTACATGCTTATTTATTTGTATAGATATCTTGGCAAGTGACTGTTTGCCCTTTCAATAAGGGTAATCCATAAAATTAAATTGAAAAAATTCTCCAGAATTTTTCTCCACAGATTCTCCAGAATAGAATTATTTATCAAAGTTTGAAGAGCTATGGATTATTTTTTCTTTTTCCATGATAAAACTTCTAAATATAATGGGGTGCTCAGGTCTTATAATAAAGGTTGTTACACAGATGACAGGAGAGTGGGTAATAGATATCCTTTGTTGTACAGGTATTTTTTATAAATATAGCAGACAACAGAATTTTTAAATGAAGAATCCCATTAATCAGAATCCGATTTAATCACTCATGGCTTGTTTTTGGAGTCTTTGCTCTAGCTGTATAGTAATGTTTGGAGCTGTTGTCTCCCAGTCCTGTCCTGAATGTTAACCTCTTGTATTTTAAGACACAGGTATACATGAAACTTCCACCTTAACAAATAAAGTGACCTAAATTGGTGAAATTAAATATTTCATGTTCTCCAATAAATGTAATAGCAGTTTGTGATGTACAGGCTCAAATACAGATTATATGTCCTTTGCCAAATGTGCCTGTATGTCTCAGCAAATCAGATGGATTGTTTCAATCATTCACTTTTACTCCATCTTGCATTCAGGTCAGTCAGAGACAGGTACTGACAATGAGCCCACTTTTGCGGCACATGAGCTACTCACTAATAAATTAATATCCACATGTTGCCAGAAGAGATGTGTAGGAAGAGCACCAACTGACTTCTTCAACATTTTTTACTTTCTTCTTTGTGAGATATAAAGAAATCAGCTTTGTTCTGCACTGAAAATGTCGAATTAATGTGTTTGAATGACCACTGAAAATGCAGTTTTGTATTCAAATAGTCAGAACTGGGAATAAATTTATTCAGAATGAAATCTTGCTGTTGAATCAAGCAACAACTCTTCCTGGCTTGAAAAAGGGTACACTTATTTTGTTCTGTTCCAAAGAATTGAGTAGTCTTAACAACAAGTTTTGAGACCAGACTGACTTATGTAGGAGTGGGGACCAGAAACACAAATCCTGCTTATCAGCAGGTCTATCTGTACATTTGTCTCTTTGAATTAAGTCCTGGTCCCACTTGTGGTAACAATGTTGAGATTGTCTGGAACTTTCTACATTTTTCTTTGGATGAACAGTACCTAATGTCTGGAGCAATCCATTTTGTGAATCTCTGAATCATTCACTTCCATATGGTGGTTCTGGGCTAATTGTTGGTCTGCTGATCCTAGATGTCTCTTCCAACCTTAATGATTCAATGATTTTACAAAAGGGATTTTTTCCTTGCAACAAGTATCAGTGGGAGAAAGGTAAAACAACAGTGAAAGATACTGGAAAAGGAGGATCTGATCCACTTCAGTATCTCCGAAGTATCTGAGGTAACAGCCTGTGACATGCTGCCCGTTTGCCCCTTGGGCTACTGCAAGCCACCGACTAGCTGGTAAGGTCCCGGGCGGTGGCCAAGAGTGGCTGCTCTCCCTCAGGCTGTCTGATGTCACTAGCTGAGAGAAGTAGCAGTCCTGCTACCAGCCACCCTCCGTGGATGGTAACCGTGTAACAGGTCATCTAGGGCCAAAGTGAAGGAAAGAGGGAGGGAGTCCTTTGTGAGGAGTTTCCAAGGCAGCTTATTACCCGAAAGGGTTCGAGCACAAAGAACCAAAGAATACAGGGGTGCAACACAATATATAGGGGGGAGGTCTCAGGGGTGGGGATAACACAACAACCAATCACGGGGACTTGAGGGAGGATCTTAGGGAGACACTACGTAGTCTAAAACCCAATGAGGGAAGAGAGGGGAGGAGAACTTGTCACAACAACCAATGAGGAACTAAGGAATACATAAATGGCATAGAGGATTCTGGAAAGAGGGGTCGGGTTTACATGGGTTGACAGGGAAAGAGGGTAGGGCTTTGGTGACTGACATAGAGGGTTCGAGAACAAGGGATGGGGCTTTGGGTAATGGACAGGGACAGGGGAGGACACCTTTATGGGAGCAGCCAAGTACAAAAGGGGGAAACAGATTGAACCATATCACAGCACAGTTATAAACTTTTAAAGAACAAAACTTCAACACTAAAAACTCGCACCACCACAAGCCTGTACCATCCATTGGTGCACAGAAAGTTTATAGCCATTGTTTTATATGCACAAAATCATGATCTCTGAAACCACTTTCTCACTCACTGTGTTCAGCCCCACTGAAATCAACTGGATTTTGTACATAATGATTTGTGAAAAAGAGGGAAAAAAAAAAAAAGCTAACCTGAACTCTTCTAGGTCCAAACTGAAAACACACAAGTGTTCTTATACTTGACATACCTACAGTACAGAATCAGAAGCTTACTAGTATCATGTCAAGTTTATGGTAAGCCTTTAGGAAAAAGTAGTTCAGACAGCATTCTGAGTAGCTTATCTAGATTCCTGTACACATAGCCAAGTGAGATGTTGTATATAAAAAGCAGAAATAAAGTATAAATAATACATGGTTTTTGCACAGTGAAAAATTGAAGAGATTTAGACAGGTAAACAAATAGTACATCCATTGTTCTTGTGTGGATACAGAAAATGTACTATGATTTTATAAAGAACCAAAAGTAAGGGACAAGATGCTTAAGATAAAAATACTTGCATGTGCATAGAAGATATTTATAAACTTTTGTTTCACTTTAAACAGTTTTGTCATATGACATTTCTTTTTTTCTTTCTTTTTTTGTTTTTAACATTTATTAACTTCACTGTTTGTTTTGTTGGCCTACAAGTTATTTTAGAAAGAGAATGAGATATTCTGATGGTGATACTTGGAATTCTGGTTCATGATAAAGGTCAGCTGCAAGATGCTCATTTGTTATGGGAACCAAAATGCCAATGATAAAATTTTGCAAGATGTGATGTATTTATGTACCAAAGGTCATCTCCCCAGAGAGTACAAATTGGTCCAGCTCTGCTGAAATAGATACATTTATATCGGTGTTTATCATTTGCCTTATAGGAAGTTAGTTGTCATGTCAGGTGGTAGAAAATGAAGTGGAAAGACAGTAGCTTTACTGATAGCAGAATACTAGAAGGGACTTATATGCAAGAGAACATCATAACCTTACCACACTCCATAGACATTTGCCCTTGTCTCCAGAGAGAAGCAATAGATTCCTCCACAGACTGAGTCCTCACAGCACTTCTCTCACCTTTTATAAAAACCATATTTTTCCTCACATAAATCACCTACATTTCAGATTTGGATTCAGTAGTGGAAAAAGGTTGTATTGTTTAAGTTTTTTCCTTGTGATTACACTTTGATAAACTAGTTGATTAAACTTTTGTGGTTCAAAGGAAAAAGTGAAGATTAACTGTCAACATCTGGAAATAAAGTGTAGTGTGGGCCAATACCTGTATTTCATTTGCATGACAAGATGTTCCTTCACTTGGCTCAGAATGAGCCCCTGATCCTCAAGGAGAAGCCTCACCAGCCTGCTCCAAACCCTTCAGGTGATGATCTACTGCGGCGACGCCAGATGGTCACTGCCTTCCTGTGAGTGTCTCTCTCTCGAGAAGGGATAGCTCAGTCCAACAGGCCACTATGTATATAAAGAACACAAGCACGGGAAGGGCTTCTGTATAGAATCCAACTGGTTTATTAGCTGAGGCGTCCAGGGACAGTAAGGCCAGAGGTTCCAAGGTGCACAGGGTTATAAGGGAACTGGGGGACCAATCAGAGCCTGCAAAGGGGGCAGTACATGGGCAGATACTATTGAATACATCCAATAAGAACACAGTAACAAGGAATTACATAATCGGGATCCAATGAGGGTGTTAGAACAGGAGAAACTTCCTGAAATAGGGTGGAGTAACTGGGGTACAAAACAATGACATCATCTTTGGGGGCAGTTACACTGGGTTTCTCCAAGGCATCCCAGCTTCTGGGCATGCCTGGCCTGCCACATCTCCCCCGTCTTTATTTATTATGAAAGCTTGGCTTATAGACTTTTTAACACCTTTGATAACACATGAAAAAAACACAAGGGAAACACATACCACTACTAGAATCCATATAACATTCTTTAACATAGCAGTAATCCAATTAGGTACACCCCAATGTCCCATTAAATTGTCGAACCAGTCGANCCAACAGGCCACTATGTATATAAAGAACACAAGCACGGGAAGGGCTTCTGTATAGAATCCAACTGGTTTATTAGCTGAGGCGTCCAGGGACAGTAAGGCCAGAGGTTCCAAGGTGCACAGGGTTATAAGGGAACTGGGGGACCAATCAGAGCCTGCAAAGGGGGCAGTACATGGGCAGATACTATTGAATACATCCAATAAGAACACAGTAACAAGGAATTACATAATCGGGATCCAATGAGGGTGTTAGAACAGGAGAAACTTCCTGAAATAGGGTGGAGTAACTGGGGTACAAAACAATGACATCATCTTTGGGGGCAGTTACACTGGGTTTCTCCAAGGCATCCCAGCTTCTGGGCATGCCTGGCCTGCCACATCTCCCCCGTCTTTATTTATTATGAAAGCTTGGCTTATAGACTTTTTAACACCTTTGATAACACATGAAAAAAACACAAGGGAAACACATACCACTACTAGAATCCATATAACATTCTTTAACATAGCAGTAATCCAATTAGGTACACCCCAATGTCCCATTAAATTGTCGAACCAGTCGACAGTCTTTTTCTCTATCTTGATGGCATGGACTAGTTTCTTCAACTCTTGGATATTTGTTTGGATGGATTTACTATGGGAGGAGAGGTTAAAACAACACAAACCATCAAAGTCTTCGCATCCGTGGCCATGGGCTAGGAGGCGGCAGTCAATTGCTGCTCTGTTTTGGAGAGTGGCATGCCTGGTGGTCTCTTCATCCGCCAATAGGTCACTCAAGGCGGAAGAAGTAGCATTGGCCTGCTGACTAAGCCAACACCCCTAATGTGACAATTCTCCCAATGCTTTTGCAGCAGCTGCCCAAGGAAGAAATAAAGACATTGCCGCTCTTTTCGCGTGGTTCCAATTGTTAATTTGATCATCGCAATTTTCATTGAATTCAGAATAAGTTCTCTTTTGGCAGGCTAAATGTTGTGTTCTTTTCCACTGTTTGATTAAAGTAATATTTGGGGTGAGCGTAGTCAACTGGCCAAGGCTACATAGTCCCCCTTGCAGGCGAGATGGAATGCCTGCCCATGCCCTGTCTCCGCAGATAAGAAACACTCCCCAGGAGAGCATTCTGGGATGTTCTGTGGACTCAGATGTGATGTAACTTGTGTAACTGCACCAATTAACCTGATATTCTTTTAGATTAGAATTGATTAGAATTTACAATTTTGCTAACAATACTGTCTGATTCACTTTTCCAATCTTGTCTTTTTTGCTTATAATAAAATTTTACACAGAAAAATGCTTTAGTGGACCCCAATAGATCTAATTCTTGGGGTTCTTGTGGTGCATGGGGTAAAATCCTTGTCCACTCATCCCAGATGTCTACCGGGTTGGGTCTCTTACCTGCATAGGGGTAATTGTTGGACCTTAGGGGGACTCCTACCAGGAGCGTAAACAACGTGTCCTCCACGCTGCCCATGGCCAGGCAGAAGTTATCTTGCCCTAGGCTTTTAGCTAAGGTGGTCCATACATTTTGTCAAGGTCGTTGGACGAGCCACGCTGAACTGGTCATTAAGTAGATGGTTCTATATACAAGTCCATATACCCAAGTGTTGAACTGATGAGACATTTTATCGTTTAGGGTGCAACCTGATAAATAATCATAATAAATTTTGTAAGTAGTGAAAATAAAACATGAAAATAAATTTATTTTTCATCTTTTCTTTCTGTTCTGCATCCCCAAAAATCTCCATTTTTTATATAAAACTAAAAAGGAAAAGGTGGAGAGAAGGGATATGGTAGGGGGTTTCTGCCTCATGAAATATAGGTTTAAATGTGAGATGCTATATGAAATACTCACGGTACGAAAGGTGGCAGCTTTCTTTTTCTTCTCTGCCAGGCGGCAGAAACTTGTCTGTCTTGCGTGTTGTCAGAGTCTTGTGCAGGTTGCATAGAATTGTGGTTTACATATTCAGGTGCTCTGAATGGCTTGATGTATTTTCCCGGGATCCATCTGGGTCTATCTGGTGAAGAAATACACGCGTATCCCCTCCCGCATGTAATTAACTGAAAAGGGCCTTGAATTTGTTTAGACTGTAGATCTTTAATTAAGACAGGAGGTCTTGGGTCTAGTTGTGTACGGGTTGAATTACGAAAATGGCGTATGATAGGTGGGTTAGGGTCGGAAAAGGAACAGTTAAGAAAATTTATAACATAAAGCGCTTTAGGTAGTCTTGTAATGGGGGAGTTGGATTGGACCTCTTTTCCTTGCTGTTCTAGTACTCTTTTTATCTCTTTGTTTGCCCTCTCAGCTATTGATTGTCCTGTTGGGTTATGTGGGATTCCAGTGACATGTTTAATTCCCCATTTATCTACAAATTCTTTAAATTGTTTAGATGTGAATGCTGGGCCATTATCTGTTTTGATAGACTGAGGAACTCCTAGCGTTGCAAAAGCATGGTGATAATGTTTAATAAGATCTTTGGTTTTTTCTCCCGTATGAGGTGAAGCATAAATTGCACCTGAAAAGGTATCTATAGATACATGAATGTATTCAAGCGCCCAAAAGGTGGATAGTGTGTTACATCTCATTGCCAGAGCTGTAAACTTTCCAAACCCCTAGGGTTAACTCCTTGTTGTAAGGAAGGGAGGGCATGGGTTTGGCAACTAGAACATGCAGAAATTATTGCTTTTGCTTGATTGTGGCTTATTTTAAATTGCCTAACTAGTGCAGGTGCATTTTGATGATAAAATTCATGACTAAGTTTTGCCTGATTAAAAACTTCTGGTAATGTGGTGATCATAGCAGGCATCACTAATTGATCAGCTTTATGATTGCCCTCAGCAATAGGTCCTGGTAAATTGGTGTGGGCCCACACATGCATTACATAATAGGGTTGCTCTCAGTGGGAGAGTAACATAATTAGTTCTGAGAGCAAGTGAAACAATTTAGGATTTGAGACTTGCCTTAATAATGAATGTTCTACTCTGTTGGCTATCCTGGCTACATAGGCCGAATCAGTAATCAAATTGAAAGGTTGTTTAAATTTTTGAAAAACTGTTACAACTGCTGCCAATTCTGCTATTTGTGGAGACCCTTCAACAATCTGAACATCTGACTCCCACTCTTGGGTGTTCACGTCTTTCCACATTAATACAGATTTGTGACTTTTGCCAGATCCATCCGTGAATGTATTAATGGCTTTTAAAGGGGTGCTACTCCTAAGAAATTTTGGAGCCAAATGTAACATTTAATTAAATAATTTATGCTTTGAGTAGGGAATAGATATTTTTCCGGGGTAGCTGTCCAATCCGTATTGTAAATTTTCATTAGTTTGAAGAAGGGATTCTAATTCTGCCAATTTGAAAGGTAAGTAAATACATGTGGGGTCACACCCTGCGAGGGTTCGGAGGCATGCCCTAGATTTAATAATTAAATGTGAAATTAGTTCTTGTGGAGTCGAAATAGTTTTTGATGGTTCATGGGGTAAAAAAATCCATTCTATGATTAAAAGTGGATCTACATTCTGGACATCTCACTGAAACAGAAGCCCATGGAAATGTGGGCACTTACCAAGAACGGTGAATTGGACAGGTAAAGATGGATCACACTGGTGAGCTTGTCTCATGAAAATAGCTGTAGTTACTTTCTCTAAGGATTGGACTGCCTCGGGTGTAAGAACACGAGGTGAGTCAAGAGCATCATTTCCCCTCAGTAAGTTAAAAAGTGGGTCTAAGTCTTTTGTTGTAAGTCCAAGGAGGGGCCTGAGCCAATTGATGGATCCACAAACTTGGTGTAAGTCCCAGAGTGTCTTGGGCTTGTTTTTTATTTGGAGTCGTTGTGGTGTAATGGTGCGCTCTGCTACTAGATATCCTAAATACTTCCACGGAGAGATAAGCTGAACTTTCTCTGGTGCAATATCAAATCCCTTCTGTTTGATAGTCTGGACTGTCTTATTTAGAACTGTTTTAAGGTAAGTACTGTCTTTTGAACAAATCAAGATGTCATCCATGTAATGCAATATAATTGCTTCCGGAAAAGCCCTGCAAATCGGTTGGAGAATGTTTGCAACAAACATTTGGCAAAGGGCTGGGGAGTTCTTCATTCCCGGAGGTAGGACTTGCCAGTGGTATCGCTGGAGTGGAGCCTGCCGATTCAATGATGGAACAGAAGAGGCAAATCTCGGGGCATCACGGGGATGTAGAGGTATGTTGAAAAAGCAATCTTTGATATCGAGGACAGCAAGGTCCCAATCTCTCAGTAGCATTGAAGGGGAAGGCATTCCAGGCTGTAGAGGTCCCATCTCCTTTATAACCTCATTAACTTTTAGGAGATCTTGGAGCAGTCTCCATCTGTCTTTTCCCGGTTTCTTTATAACGAAGACAGGGGTATTCCAGGGGCTCGTAGATGGGACAATATGACCCTTGGAAAGTTGCTCTTCGACAAGGGAGTGGAGCGCTAGTAATTTTGCTTGTGGAAGGGGCCACTGATCTACCCACACTGGCTGATCTGATTTCCAAACAAGTGGTGAGGTAGCACACTCCTCAGTGGCCCCAACTAGAAATCCCACAATGGTCGGGGAATCTCTAGCCTAGCTCCCCACTGTGATAGAAGATGTCTGCCCCATAATGTCAGATGGTATTTAACTACATATGGCGGGATGGTCATGGCATTACCTTCAGGGCCTTCAAGCGTGATTAGATGTCGACTTCTCATTGTTGCGACTGCTCCCCCGATTCCTGAGACTGTCCCCGAAGGATGCTCCAACTCCCAGGTAGAGGGCCACAGGGAATGGGGAACGATGGTGATGTCAGCACCTGTGTCTGCCATTCCTAACAATGAAACTGCCTGGTTCTTTAGTTTGCAGGTGAATTTAGGCTTGTCCATATTAACAGTGTGAGTCAGGTATACATCGTAAATGCCATCATTAGGATAGTCTTTGGGCGAATGGCATTCCCTTGCTCAAAGTAAAAGGTGGGTGATAACAAACAGGGGAAACAGTCAATTCCTGAAATGGGTCCACCTGGACAACCTCGGGAATCACGGTCAACTGGTCTGGCATATGTCGGCTATCTCCAACGAGTAAAACATATATCAGGCTCTCAGTTGGCTCCAGGGAATCCAGCAGGTACTCTAGTCAGCGTGTCATCAGTGAAAAGAATATGTATAGAGCTACACAGGACCTTACTAGCATGTTGATTTATTTGGTTGGTCCTGTGGAAGAACTGGAGTCCCTCCGAGTGGTCCCTATCCTGGGAAAGGTGTTGGCAGGGAATTGGGTCTCCTGGATGGTTGGGAGATTGGGGCAGAACGACCTTCCATTTAGTGTCGTGGCACGGAGTCGGCTCATGCTCCGCCCCTCGTTTCCCTGGCCCTGCCGATACGAGGGATTTGGGGACCGCCTCTGGTTCCACGGTGGAACATGACACTGTGCAGCTACATGTCCTTGCTGCCCACAATTATAGCACCTGATATTATTATAATTAATTAACAAAACTTCACTGATCCCTTTACTCATAGCCAGTGCCACAGTGTGCTCGATGGTGTGGAGTTTGGAGCATGCTTGCACCATTTGTTTTATAGTCCGTTCAGGATCCTGGGGAGAGCTCGAAGTACCTTCTTGGCGTCCTCATTGGCATTGCAAAAAGCCATTTTTCTCAGGATCTCTTCCCCGGCTTCTACATTGTCAATTTGCTTATTGATGGCATCTGTAAGTCGATCTATAAACTTGACAAAGGATTCATCAGAGGCTTGACAGATGTTAGCAAAATGTTGGAAAGGGACGATGCTATCAGGGGTTTTGAGGAGGGCATCTTGGGACGCAAGTTTCACATCATCCAAAACAATAATAGGAACCATGGCTTGATCTACAGGTGAACTGAATTCACCCTCCTCCCATCAGGGTATTCATATAAGTAGCATAGTAGCATGTTTAGTCGGAGCTGTCTATTTCATATTTTTTCAACAAAGGGGTAACTAATTTTTTCCAAATTCCTTCCCAGAGCATGAGCTCTGTCAGTGACAGCAGCAAAGTCATTATATGTTTAATGTCATATGGTGTCACAGTATTACTCACAAAAGTCATTTCGAAAAGGTTTCTAAAGTAGGGTGATTGCCTCCCATAGTGTTTTGCTGCTTTGCAGAGTTCTTTTTGTTCATTGTATGGAAACTGCTCCCACCTTGGGTCATCATTCTCATCAAGTACCACCAGAGCCACAATCAAATTAGCCATATCATAGTTATTATCCTTGAGGGCTTCTCATTTAACTTTTGCCCAATTAACTCTTGGTCTTATTTGGGAGTTCCCCTCTGTTGTTGGAAACAGCAATCTCTTTGTTTGTTTTGCCGGAGAGGTCCTATGCATAGGAGCTTTGAAAGCCAATATGGCTTTCCTTCCGGTCTTGGCTACTTCCGGTTCCGGTAGCGTGGGAACGGGAAGTAGCCTGAGGCAGGTGGGTGGGATCAACTCTGGGGGAGGAGGTGGGAGGAGGGATAGAGGCGGGGCCCGATGAAGGGGAGGAACTCGACGCATGGGAGGAGCAAGGGGTGGAACTCGCTGCAGGGGCAGCACCCGACACGGGGGAGGAGTCTTGGGCAGAGCCAGGAGAATAGGTGGGAAAATGTGTGGGAGAAGGGGAAGAAGAACCTCCATTTTGTCTAGCCATGTGGCTGATGCCACCTTGTCCTGCACTCCCTAATGAAACCTGAGTATAACTGGGATCAAGGGGTACAGGCAAAGGGGTTGTGAGGGAAGAACCCGAACCAGCCGGCGCCTTGCTGGTTCGAGCAAGGGCCAGGGGGGAATGGGGGTGGCAGAAGGTGGGTGACTTTTCTGTGCCTTTATGCAAGATCCACTTCCCATTCCCTCCTTAAGGAAAGAGGACACAGGATTGAGGGAGGAAGGAGCACCTAGCTGAGGAGGACTGGGTCCCAAAACTCTCCCTTACCCTCTATTAACTTATAAATAGAATGGAACAAAGGGTAAAATTTCCCAACCCTTGAATTTCCCTTAACTTGTTCTCGATACAAACGTTTCCCCACTTCATCCCAAAACTTAACAGAAGCAGCATCTCCCCACGTAATATTTGGAAAACGCACAAACAAAAAACGAACAAAATCTTTTAAAACCCTTTTTGAAAACATTATTCCCCACAAGGGTCCCTTTAACTTGGGAGTAAATTTCCCATCTGGTCGGGGACAATTTGTTCCCCATGACTGACACCTCCCCGATAAAGAGGAATGAATTTACAGCTGAAAATCCGGGAGAGGAGCTTGTGAACTCCAACTGGTCCTCCTAAGAAGCCTTCGAAGAGAGTTGTCGGTCGGCCCTCCAGGAACCACCTTCTTAGAACGAAGAAGACTCCCTTTGGAAGCTGACGCTCCGAGGTGCAGATCGGGGGATCAGAGACACAGGGATCTCTGCGTCGGAGGTCCCTGTTTGGGCACCAGCTGCAGCAATGCCGGACGGTCACAACCTTACCACAAGCGTCTCTCTCTCGAGAAGGGATAGCTCAGTCCAACAGGCCACGATGTATGTAAAGAACACAAGCACGGGAAGGGCTTCCGTATAGAATCCAACTGGTTTATTAGCTGAGGCGTCCAGGGACAGTAAGGCCAGAGGTTCTAAGGTGCACAGGGTTATAAGGGAACTGGGGGACAAATCAGAGCTAGCAAAGGGGGCAGTACATGGGCGGATACTATTGAATATATCCAATAAGAACATAGTAACAAGGAATTACGTAATCGGGATCCAATGAGGGTGTTAGAACAGGAGAAACTTCCTGAAATAGGGTGGAGTAACTGGGGTACAAAACAATGACATCATCTTTGGGGGCGGTTACACTGGGTTTCTCCAAGGCATCCCAGCTTCTGGGCATGCCTGGCCTGCCACAATCTACCAGCTGTGACTACCCATGGATAGAAACATGGATAGAAACAGATTTTCTGCAGTACACCAGAAGAAGTGGACAAACTAGGCAGCCTTCTGAAATACTGAGAAATGAATGCTAGGGGAAAATAAATCTGTAGTGGTTTATTTCCAATGGATCTAAGCTGGAGATATATGAATACAGTTAATGGATTTTTATATGAGAGAACAGAGTCAGATCAAAGCAAAAACAATATTTCAACCAAGAAACAGTGGGTTCAGACAGAAACTGCAAGTAGTCTAGCTGAGAAATTGTATCGGATCCCTTGTGAGATAAGAAATTTCTTCTTAACCCTTCAGAATTGCACTGAATCAATGAGTCTTACACTGTCAGGAAGCCTACTCTTCAAACATCTTCTTCATTGAGCAATCTTCCTCAAGAGACCTGCTCTAAGATGGTTGAATTTTTCTAAAAATGGATATTCAAGACAGGTGCTTCTCTGGGGCATATTTTCTACTCCTGGAAATGATCAGAACCATTCTCATGAATGGCTTTTGCCTGTAAGAAGAAAATAAATACATAAATAAATAAATAAATAACCATTTTCTCATCAGTCTTGTTGTTCTCCATGAAGCTGAGAATTCTAATCCCATATTCTTGAAATAAAATCAGTGTAGAACACCTAGGACACTCCTTTAACTATTTACTCAAATCATTTACCACTGCATTCTTTAAACATAGACAGTAAAATCAGACCAATTAGTTAAATAATGTTCTGCAACCATTACTATTTAAATAGGAACGAAACCATATCAACAGTACCATTGAACAGAAATTATCCTTAAAAAGTGAGAAACAGATCTTCCCACTTCTAACTAACCTCAAAGCATGATGTGCCAGAAGTACAAACCCATCACATTCTATATTCTTCCAAGACTGCATGTTAGGATTAACCCTTTTGTGCTTCCATTATAGTTGGAAGCACAACTTCCAACGTTTTTGTATTTCACAAAAACATCTCAGCAGACAAGACAGCAGGTGGAATTCTGTATAACTTTAGAATCATTCTCGTGTTTCTTCCCACATCTGCTGTCTAAAATCATCGCACTTGGCTATGGATTGCCACTAATATGGAACAATGTTTTAAACCCTTAATAGCATTTATTTTACAAAAAGTAGATGCCTTTCTGCTCTGGAAAACATGGAACACCAGTTTCTGCTCTTTCATCATTTTTCAGTCAGTAACCAGTTCAGTATCTTCAGCAGTATTCCACCCTTTCAAAATGGACTGAAAGCAGAGTGACATTTCTAGAATAGTAAATGGATAGTTTTAAATTTATTTCCCACTGACATTTAGTATACATATTGAACAACGAGTCACGATAATTCTTTTCTTCTCATTAGATATGTCATATATTCAACTTACGTAAATGTATCCCTTTCCCTCCAATGTAGGTGACCGTGAGGAAAAAATAATGTTTAAAATGAAAAAATAATGTTTAAAAAGCATGCAGCAGCATTGTCTGCTTAGGAAATGGCCACTAACAAGGGGGCTGCAGCCAGCCTCCTCTGTTGGGGGCTTTTTTCAGCTGTCGTTTCCCCCACAACCTGCTGGGAACCTACCTCCAGGGCCCTTGAAGGAGATTCCCTCCGTGAGTTCTTTGCCAGGGATGAAAAACAAGCGAGACTCACTGATTCTTGGTCTTCAGGTTATTGTTTATTCTTTTCTTATCTTGAGGTTGATATACTGTCCACACCAGACTCAGTACGACAGGAGCAAGGCGCAAAATGGACCCTCAATACCCAAAACCAAGGTCTTTTAAAGATATTTGACCCAATTACTGTTTAACACGTATCTTGTTTTTACTTTACTACCAATAACTTCTGCTAATCTACACACGTAACAATTATGCTGCTACCATCTCTAACCAATGACTTTGTGCCAACAATGCTACAGAAAATGAAGAAGAAGAAGGAACAAGAAGGAAAGGAAACCACACCCTAAATCCTCCATTTTGTCTCCCATTCACTCTCACACCAAAATCCTAGAAATCCTAAATCCTTCACCCTGTGATAGATTCCTACTACTACTGCTACATACCTAGTTCACACCTGTGTTCTCCAACTCATCCAAGCCTTAGCAATTTTTTCCCTGGGACAAAGGTTAAAAACAGTGTCTGACTGGGGGTCAGGGCTCCCTGATACAGGCAGGGAAATATTCCCTGTGCCCTGGATTCCAACAGGTTACCAGGATGAGGTGTGACTTGGGCCAGGTCTATCTTGTATGACAGAAAAAAGCATGCAGTATTCCAAAGTTGTGCTCCTGTGGAGCAGTGCAACACTGTGCTGATGGAAATACTGGCCCAGACTCTCTGAAGCACAATGCAGTATCAGGTCAGGGCTGTACCTTATCTTCCAAGCCCTGCCTTTCTCCAAGGTGAATTAGCTTCATAGTAGAGCTTTTTTCTTTTGAGCTGACTGCAGGTACATCTATGATCTGTACACTTGTATTGCATGAGGACACTCTCTGGCAGTTCCTAGTATAGTCTCTCACATGATGGGAAGATTAAGTATAAACACCTCTGAAACAGGGTGAATTGTCTAGGAATCATAAACACTAATACAAATGATCAGGAAGTTAATTAAAAGTTCTAAAGGCTCAACTTTCTAGCTCGGTGTTTGCTGCAAACAAACCTTTTTTCTACTCCCTTCACCTTCAGTACTTGCTCAGCAATTTGACAGATATGCATTTATACATCATCCATAATGCACCACGAGCTGAAATTTTTCAAGCACACCCAGTAGAGCAGACTGGCATGGTGAAGGCAATGCATTAAAGATTTTAGAGCAGAACAGTTATATTACACATTTGTAACAGCTTGCTGGTAATGCTTATTCCATTCTCTACGCACACTGCATGCATCGTTATCTTGACATACAGTCGCTAGTAGGCAAGAAGAAAGGACACTGTCAGTTGTCACATGCTATTTTTTGCTGCGACTGAATTGTTGCAGAAATAAAGTTTTATTATACACCAGCATATATTCTACATACAGCCTTAAACAATCCAGTGAAATGTACACTTCAGGATTTACCTTTGCATATTAAACCCCAACAACACGGTAAAGGTTAAAAGTTTGGGTCAATTAATCTATTCACCAGCTGTAATACCGTTTGAAAGAAATCCATTGCTTCTATTGCTATAAGGCTGGATGGGCTTCTAAGGCAAATCACAGAAGAGCTAGACTGCCCTGGAGCCAGGACAGAGAACAGCCAAAACAAATATTTCACAATTGCTGTAGGTAGCTGTTGTAGCTGGATTGTTCTTCAAAGAAGTGTTTGTTTTTTCTGCCGTCCTTAGAGAACTGTGGAGGTATTTAACACCTCAGGGTGGAGGGGGCGGGGGTCTGAGACATTACTGTGGGTGTAATCAGAGTAGAAAAGTATGATAAGAAAATTAAAATATTCAAGGCACCAGTTTCCTATGCAGAGAAAGTCAGTGTGCAGTTTGACACTGGTAGTTTATGCCATCCTTCTTATGCCATCATCCTTGTTTTTATGATAGGGTACTCTGTCAGATTCTGATATTAGCTCTATAACTCAAGAAAAAAAATTTCTTTAACAATGTCTTTTTTTTCAGAGAATTGAGAATATTTTTCAACTTAGGAAGATTTCTTCAAATTCTTAAGAAAAAGCCACATGAATATACTGCTGTACACAACATCTTAAGCAAAATAAAAACAGTATTTATCCAAAATTTTTAACCAACTCCTATGAATTTGTCTGATATTATTTTCATCCTTATTCATGGTTTTACTTCATCCGGAAAACTTGAAGAGCTGCATAGCTATAAGACATATTGCAATTATGGTATCTAACATGTGATAAAGCTGGAAATATTTCTAGGTTTGGTACCAAATTTTTAAATTATTTTTGCAGAGTTGAAAAAGAGCAGCTTCTTCAGAAAAATGTTCTAAAAAGCACATGAAAGTTAGGAAACTCCCCATAAATGCCATCATTTACCTTCTAAGTGTTCCTGAACATGATTTGTCTGTCTTTGGAAACCAAATGTTAATACCCACGTTGTCAATATTAATTACTGCCAATATAGGTCTGCCATCAAAGGATTATGAAAGACTGTTAATGAAATCCACTGACTCAAATTATTTGATTCACTAGTCACTAGATACAACTGAAAGTATTAGACTGAAAGAAGGAATTATCACAGAAACCCTCATGGACTCTTGCCCAAATATCCTTACCTTATGCAGTTTTGCATAGAGGCAGGTAATTTACTTTACTGCATTTTTTACTGCATTTGCTGGATTGCGGAATTTGAGAGGAAATGGATGCTTTTCTGAAACGTAGATCACTTTCTTAGAACACTATTTCCCAGGGAAAAAAAAGACACAAACATAAAAGATGGAAGAGGGGAAGAGTAAACAATTCAAAATAAACATAAATGCTTCAATCATTTGTGTACGAATCATATATTTTGCTGCTACCAAGGTGAAATATTTTCTTTGGCAAAAAAAAGGCAAAGACCAGCTGAAATAGTACTGAAGACACTAGTTCATTTGTTGAGGCAAAGACTTCAGAGCTTGTTCTAGAGCAAAGATTGAGAAATCCCTGGACTCTAGTCCAGCAGAAAATACACACTTCAAGCTAAACAATTTGAGTGCACAATGTGATTTCCAGTGGAAGATGGAATTACAAAACATGGATTCTAGTCGTCACTAATTTGTGTCCATGACCTGTGCTACTTCTTCAAGCTGCTTAAACAAAACCTATTTTCATATTCCACTTTTCACTTCAGATAAGAGACACAGTTTAAAGTTATAAAATCCTTTACTATTTCTAAGGAGTTACTGAGAATTTTACTTAATCTTCTTTGATGTTGTAAAATCTGTGAGATGAAAAACATGTGAATGGCAAACAAAATATTGGGCATTTGTGTAAAACTACCGTAAACTTGCACTTGACAAATTCAATTCTAAATTACTGGTGTTTATAATTCTTTGTAACTTGATTAGATGCACAACAAAATAACAATTCTTAAGTTAAAAAAAAGAAAAAAAAAGTCATTCACTTATTTTGAAGAAAAGCCTTCTAGACATAAAAACAGTAGAGATTTTCTCATTATCTCAGTTATAAGGATTCCTGCACGGACTCTATTTCTCACAACAGTGAGAGAATGATAAGGTTCTTGTGAGTCTGAAAGGAAATCTAAACTGCATAATTTTTTTCAGGAGCAATATATTCTGTTGTTTTGATTGCCAGACTACAATGTAGAGATTTCAGGCCTGGGTTTGGTCTTCTGTAGTTTCATACTGCCAATCTCTGTGTTGGGTTTTGTGTTGATTGAAAGAGCCATAAAGTTTTTAAAGGAATTAATTCCACAGATGTATTAATATTTGAATTAATTATTTGTACCTTACTGTTGTATACTGTTTTATAGTTGTTGTGTCAACAACTATAAAAATAATGGCTTGCACTCAGATCACCAGAGCTCAATAAAATTTTAACTGATCACTTTCTAGAAAGGAAGTAATACCCATAAAAACATAAATGAAGTAACATATACAGTCATTTTATGAAGCTAGAATAAGCTACGATTTTTTTTTTTTTAAGAAAATGACAGTAAAGTTTACACTTCAGTCAGCAAACTCAGATAGATGCTAATGACTTGGATTTAGACTGGATCAAAAAGACTCCAACAGACAAAATAGGTCCATCAACAAATCTGGACTACAGCTATATGACATACAGCACAATCTATTGATCAATACTTTTGTCACATAGTACATTAAAGATTTGCAACTTTCCTCCCATAAGATTTGTTTTCACAGCCACCATATTGATTGTAACTGACTGCACTTATCCTCAAAAAGTTTTGATCATCTTGTTAAAATCTTTTAAGAAAATCTGATAGATGCTGAAGTCTGAAAGCTATGAAATTTCTATAAACTCATACCCTAAGGCCCTAATTTATACATTGAAGCAGAGAAGGTTTTAATTATTTTAATACCAGTACATTCTGTTTAACATGTCTGTTGGCTAATCAACTTGGTTACCTCAGGCCATTCACACCCTTTCTTAGTCAGCCAGCAAAAAGAGGGAGGAAGAAATTTAAGGGATTATAAGAGATGGTTTAGAGCCACCTGTACAAAAAAAAAAGTAGTGTTATTTTGGCATCAGAGAGGAAGAAAAGGAGTACTTCAGTGCTGAGAGCAGGAAGAAGAAGAAAACTGGTGTAGCTAATGCATAAAGAACTGAGATCAGTAAGAGATTAATCTTCATGAGCTATGGCAGAACAATTCATTCTTATTTTTAATCATAAAGTAGGAAGTGGCAATATTAGCCTCACATGAATATCAGTTTGCTTCCTTTTCAACAATACTTATTTGTGGTTTGTTGAGGAAGAATTTTTCCAGCCTCCCCAGGGATATGTATTAGAAAATACCTATAAATCTTTCTAAAAATTGTATATTTGTAACTAGAAATACACATTTTATTAGTAAGTTCAATAGTAAATACATTTATTTAAGCAAGGTTCATTGGTACACTTGGAAATTTTTTTTTTCTGGCTGTTCAAATGATGGGTCATTCTGCCTTATATATACTGTAAAGATGGAAAAACCTGCTATGTGTATTATGCAGAAACCTAATTTAATCATCTGAAATTATACTGTAAAATTTCTCATAGTCAAAGTTATTACTGTAAAATTATTTTGTACCAGCCATAAGTTTTTTAATGTGGCTTTTTGTTTGCTTGGTTTTTGGGGGGCGGGGATTTGTTTTCTTCTTTTTGCCAAGATGTTTTTGAAGAAATGGGCATAAAGCAGCAGTGAGTTTCTGTGTGTCATTTGGTTTCATATATTTTTTTAAGCCATTTACACTATGTCTTTCATCCACATGACAAACCATTTCTGAAAGTCTATAAGAGAAAGATGCTGATGTCAGAATCAGTTATGCTCAATGCATTCTGGATAAGAACAGGTTTGTGCTTAATTCACCTGTTTCTTACTTGCACCTCTTAAATGAGTTTTCTGTGTCAGGAAATCAATATGTTATACAGTTTGTTGTGCATCAGTTATAATGTGCTTTAATCACCCTTGTGCATCCAGCACTTGCTACCACAATCTGCTGGGAGGTTTCTCTCCCATCCTTTGAGCATAAGGAGTTTTGTTAAATTAGCTCCAAAATAAGCTAGAAATACACTTGCAGAGTTACCAAAAGCAGTAAGATAGACAACTTACACTTGGTATTACTATAGAAATGCATCCAAGAAAGGGGGAAATGTTTTGCTCTATGTAGTGTGTTGTGGTATATAAAAGGTTAATTCAGTGAACTGCAGAAGCAGTCTGATTTTTCAACCTCTGATGAAACACAAAAATTATAAGAAAAGCACATGGTAATTTATTCATCATGAGGCACAATTCTTGATTCAGCTTAAAACTGAAAACGCTGCTGAAATTAGAACCACAATGAAGCCCTTACAATTTTATATTAATTAAAAATACAGATTTATCCCTGAAAGTGAGAGCACAACAACAGTGTTTGTTTGCTAGATAAATACCCTAATTAGGCAACAGACAGAAAGAACTGAAATTCCAGTGTGTACACTGGACACAACAAATTGGACATGTTTCCTCCATCCTGAGGGTTTCCAGCTGACTGGGTCTTAGCCTGCACTCCAGTTAGGATCACAATCCTACAGGGCCCAACTTTGCACGTTGTATTGGCTGGTGCTTGCCTGATCCTTGGCTCCAGAACTGATGCCAGCAGAATGATAGAAACAGAGCATATCCACCACTGACTGGATTCAGTATTCAGTTTGTGGACTTTGGTACTTGCACAGCTATATGTTAGAAGCATAGTGTTTAGTTCTGGGTCTCCTCATCCTTTTTTTAACTTTGCTTCTTTCAGGAAACACTTAATGAGTATCCACAGGTAAGCATGATGTTAAACAAGTATTATCTTCGAGTCTTCCTTTCCTTTTAGTGAAAATATTTCTACACACGCCCCCTCATTACTCCAGAAAAAAAATTAAATCTTTGTTCTGAAACTTTTGCTAGCTCCCTAGCTTCACTGAACAGATGGAAGCGCTTATAAATAAATTGTATTTCCTAGTTCAGCAGCATTTTGGGGATGGGAGCTCTTTCACTGCTGTCCCCATGCAGCACTCAGCCTAATAAAGTCCCAATAATTTAGTTTCCTCAGTATAATAGAGGAGGGGGAGGAGGGGGGAAGGGGGTGAAGGACTGGGAGGAGAAGGAAGGCAAGGCAAGGTAAGGGAGTAGTATGTTACCAATATGAATTCATGACTTTTCATTTTCTTCTTACTCCATCTTGTTACAATTCTAGGGTTTTAATGGAAATTTCACATTACTCTTGCATTTCTTCTTTAAGCTTAACCCACCATTCCTTTCGTCACTCTCTTACAACAAGGTTTTTCCCTTGACTGGGCAGGACTTGCCCACAAAAAGGTAGAAGAAAGGAAGGTCTGAGGTTGTTGGGCTGTGGATGCTAAGCAGGACAGCATCCTACACCACCATGAAAGAAGAATCAGCACAAAACAGGAGGAGGAACAGTTTCATCATGCTCAACACAGTTGTCATCCTTCACCCCCAAAATCAGAAGTACCTCTCACCATTAAAACCAAGGGGGGAATCTAGGTGCCAGATCTCATTTTCCAAAAAAATGGTGCCACTCTTGCTGGAGCCTTCAAAAATTTAGGCACATAGATTATGGCAACATCCAGGAATCTCAAACATGGGCACACTGTGCTAAGTAGGAGATATATCCTGAACAAAAACCTCAAAAAAAGTCGTGTCAAGTTTTGTTAGTTTGGGATTTTAATGAGAGTGCTTCTGTCTCCCTCCTGCTTTTTTTTTTCCCCTCTCAGAAAATCTCTCATTTTCCCATCCTGTGACAGATGATAGTTACCTGATACCAAAAAGCTGCAACCTGCAGAATATCCAGCTGCTCATAACTGCTTCATTGCATTAACATCAGTTTCACATGGCAATATATATCCCCTTTATTGGAAGCACTCTTGTATTCTAGAAAATCAGCATAAAATCTCAGAAAGATTAACATCAAGGAGATGTCTTTAAAAGAGATCACTTTGGAAAAAATGCCATACAATGATGGTTTTTTATTAGCCTCTTTGAGTCATCAAACACTCCTGCTTTTATGTGATCCTGAGAACTGACAAAATGGATGAATGTTTCAAATATGGAGGCAAAGCAAGATCTGGCAATGCAGCAGAAATAGTTACAGAAGCAGGAAAAGCTGCTTTGAAAAAGGGTCAAATTTGAAGAATGTTCTGCTGTCTAATATTCTGCAGGATTAAGGAGAATTTGAGTCTTCACAGAAGCCAGTCAAAAGATTGCTGTCACATTCTGAAATGGAAGCAATCATTCATTCACAAGTTTTCCTTCTAGACCTCCTCTCAATGAAATTCAGATAATTATTTCCCTGGAGCAATGCTGAGCTGCCGCCTAGAGATGCCTCCTCCAAAAGCAGAGTTAAACCCTGTTAGATTAGGTTTTCTTTTTTATTTATTTATTTTATTTTCTCTTACTGCTGCTACTGTTATCTCACACACTTACAGCTAAGAGACAGACATAAAGTATAGAGCTTTTGCTTTCCTGCAGAAAGAGAAAATTTGATGCTGCTTCCACATGGGCTTATTTAAGCAAACTCTGATTTCCTAGAGGGCAGAGGGGTGCAGCAAGGAGCAAGAGATGAGAGGTGATCAATCACTGCTGCAATTTCTGTGTATGGAAAGAGCCATAAAGCAGCCTTTCCAAGACATTGGATCCTACTGGCATTCCAGTAGCTTAAAGTCAAACAAACTCAAAAGGTCAAGGCCCAAGAAAGCTCATTCTTCATACCTCCTGGGTTTCTGCTTCTGCTAGACACCACTGAGTCAAAAGATAGCAGGGATGGCTCTGGGCTAGCTGAGCTAGCTAGGTCTGATGAGGAAGGTCCCACAATACTCCTTGAAGAATCAGAGCAAGTACCATACGTAACTTCTCCAGCTACATCTCTAAGAGAACACAGAGGTGGGTATTTATGTATTTACTAAAGGGCAGAAGTGGTGTCTTGGAAAGAGCAGGAAAGGCAGAGAAAAAATGGATTTTCTTTTTACTAGATAATACATAGGTCACATCAGAGATGACAATGATCTTAGTGGCGGTGTTTAAAGCCAATAAATATTTCATTTATATCAGGTTTCCAGCAGAAAAAAAGAATCACTGTTTCATTTATGAAATGACTAGGAACCTGTGCCAGTTTCAGTTTGAAACCAGGCAGAAACACCAATTTCGTGTAGTGGTTTCAGTTCGCCAATCTAGAATTTCCCAATTTAGAATGTTTCTTGGCCAATGCACCACTAAGTGTGGTGAGTTCGGTACTGACAATTTGCCAGTTCACTCATTTTCCTGCTGTGAGATAGAGAAGAGCAAACAGGCTCAAACTTCAGTAAAACATAAAGAAAGTTTATTAAGAATAACTAAGAAAGAAAAAGGAAAAACAAAACTCCTCATGACACCTCTCCCTCCCACCAAACCATTTCCTTTTCTGCCATCAATGCAAAAGAACAAAACCAAAACATTTCAGTCAGTTTAACACTCATAGAAATAGTCTATCCATATCTTCCTCAGGAAGAGAAGTCCCTTCTGATTTGTCATGAGGAAAAAACTCCCCACAAGAGGAAACACAACAGAGTTCCTTGTGGGTCTCAACTGACTTCACATGCAACCCACCCGGAGAAACTTTGCAAAGAAGCCCTCCCATTCCACAGCTTTCCCAGGGCTGTTCACGGGCCATTTCCAAACCATGGGGTCTTAGTTTTAAAAATGACAGTTCAACGGAGCCAAGGTTTTCATAAGTCTCTTGGAGGGTGGTTCTGTCCTCCATCCCCTCGTTTGAGGGCACCTGATGCTTGTGGCCTGCTCTCTCCTTCTCCATTGCAGCTCTTCATTGGATCACAGCCATCACAGCCACTTCATCATCTGCTCCAGCTTGGAGCCCGTTTCCTGGCTCTGGAATTTGAAGCTGCCCCTTCCCCAACAGATTTTCAGAAATATGTTACAAAGAAACAGAGTCTTTTCATTTCCCACGATTCACCAAAAAGGGTTTTCAATTCTCTCCTCTTCCCTCCCATCTGGCCTGGATATCTTCCTTCACTGACCTCCACGTCCCATTCTGTTCTCTTACATAGCTTCATAGCTCAGCTTTTCTCTCATGGGGGGAAAGGTGCGGCATTGAAAGAGTTAAGTTTCAGTTCTGGGCCAGCCGGCTGGTGTCACATGATCCCAGCACAAGAGCCGATGGATCGGAGGCTTCTCTCCCTCCTGGGCTGTTGCCCAGGGAAAAGAAGGGAAAAGTGGTCTCGGAGAAGCAGCTGGGCTGAGCCCCTGCCTGGGGCTTGCGAGTTTCCCCCCCATTTGCCCGCTTCTCCACCCTTCCCTCTTGCGATGGGATGGGGGAAGGGCAGACCTTGCCATCTCTCAGCTCGGTTTTCAGAGCAGAGACGGCCTGCCGCTCGGCTCCGGCCCGCGGCAGAATGCTGGAATGTGCCGAGGGGGGGAAAGGGGGAAAAAAGGAAAGGGAAGACCCCACAGGCCTCCCCCGGCCTGAGGCCGGGAGACGGAGTTCGACCTACCTGACCTGCTGACCACCGGAAAAGAGCACTGCCCCCCTCTGTGCCCAGCTTAACAGGGGTGTTTTAGCAGGGGCGTGTCCGAAAAAACCTCACTTCCTATTCCAACACTTTTCAAACCACAACAGAACCGGACAGACCTTAAGCCATTGCAAACTTTGACAGTTCCTAATTCTTCCCTATATCCATTTTTTTTTAAATAAATTAATATTTGGATCAGAAAAATTGTCTTCCCTTATCTATGATAGTATGGAAAGGTGTGGTGTGTTGACCCTGGGTAGGTGCTAAGTGCCCACCAAACTTGCTCTATCACTCCTCTCCTCCTCAGTTGCACAGGGGAGAGAAAATACAAAAGAAGGAGGTCAAGTTAAGGACAGGGAGAGATCCCTTACCAATTAATTTACCCTCACTGTCACATGCAAAACAGACTTAACTCAGGGAAATTAGTTTACCAGTCACACAGAGTGGAATAACAGGAAATAAACCCAAATCGTAAAACATCCTGTCCCCTTCTCCTCCCTTCTTCCTGAACAAAACTTCACCCTCAGATTCTCTCTCTCCTCCCTTTACAGTGCAGGGGTATGGGGAATGGTGCCTATAGTCAGTTCATCACATGTTGTCTCTGATGCTCCTTCCTTCTCAGAGGTGGGACCCCTCACATTCTTCTCCTGCTGAAGTGCATGGTCCCTCCCATGGGAAACTGTCCTTCACAAGCTTATCCCATGTTGGTCCTTACCAGTGGGTGCAGTTCTTGCGGATCTGATTCAGCATGGGTGCCTTCCACATGATCCATGCCTCAGGAACAGCCTGCTCCAGCATGGGTTCCCCATGGGGTCACAAATTCTGCCAGTAAAACTGCCCCAGCATGGGCTCCTCTCTCCAGGGCCACCGGTTCTGCCAGGATCCTGCTCCATTGTGGGGTCTCCACACAGTCACAGCCTCCTTCATGTAATCACTTGCAAAAAAGGGGTCCTCCATGGGCTGTGGGTGGTTATCTGCTCCACCTTGGACCTTCATGGGTTAAGGGGAAACATCCTGCCTCACCATGATCTTCTCCAGGGGTGCAGGGGAATCCCTGGTCCAGTGCCTGGAGCACCTCCTCTCTCTCCTTGCTGACTGGCCTTGGTGTCTGTGGGTCTGTTTTTCTCACACGTTCTTGCTTCTCTTCTGGCTGTTTTGCACAGAAGAGCAAAGTTGGAAGTTTTGGAAGTTTTTCCTCTTCTTCAACAGGTTATCCCAGAGGATGCTAGTGCTCTCAGAGATTACTCTCTCACAGATGGGCTCTACCTTGGCCAGTGAAATATCTGTCTTGGAGCTGGCTGGCACTGGCTCCATCTGACAAGAGTGAAGCTTCTAGAAGCTGGGCACAGAAGCCACCCCTGCCTCACAAATAACATCTTGCCATATAAACCCACTGGGTAGCTCCAGAATAGGACTATCCTTGTTAATAAGGTTTGATTCTGAACTTCTCCTCCCAACTTGAACAGCTTTGCCCTTCTGCAAAGGGACAAAACTAGATATTAACAAGCACTTTTCCCCCTGCCACTTTCTCAGGCCTTCAATATAACCTCATCTGAAGAATCCCTTACATGTAGAACCACATCTTCACAATCACGAAGCATCTTGTGTGGGCTTCTCCATACAATGTAACAGGACAAAATACTCCTTTTTGTGAAAAGGACAAGGAGATTGACTTTTGTCAGCATTGTACTTAGTGCTGGGAAATAGAAAAAGCAGATAGCAAGGAACAGTGGACACACAAATGTGCACCGAGGACATTTTCTCTAGGTTGCTCAAAATTTTTCTATAGCAGAAAACCAAAATATTTCTTTTTACTGTACTCCAGCCAATATGAAACTGAAAAATATTGAAGTATTCAGACAAATCAATCTAAACTCAGGCAAACAAATGGCCTCCCTCCAACACATGATTTATGCTGTCTTTATTCCTGCTCTTTCTTTTCTATTTGGCTAACTGAGAAATCAATTTCAACCAAAAAGACTTAACCTCCTGGCAGAGGTCTACACAAGACTTATTAAGACAAAGGAAATGTGAGGATATTTCTCTGTTTATGAAATAACGTATTGCAAACAGACAATGTAATTGTGATACACACAAGCCTTCAGAACTCAAGAATGTTTGGCCCTTGTTACTGAAAGACATCTAGAAGTATTTCACCTCTTCATATGTATTCTTCATCTAAATACAGCACTGTCAAGAACACATTGTCATGGAGAGGAACCCGCTGTCACCACTGCTTGTTGCTGCACCTCCTCTTCCACATTTTAATGAATGACCTTGGATAAGTCTGCGCAATACTTTGCAACAGTAAGCCTAAAGAAAGAATAAACAAACACACCCAGGAGAGCTGCACAGAGGGAAAGAAACAGAAAGGGTAGGTATCCAAGTAGGTATTTCTAGTTATCTGAATTGTCACCCACATCTTTGGAGATTAACATTGTCTGGGTTTTTTTGACTTGCAGCCAACTTAAGTTGTCTACAAAATTCCCAACCAAAAGTATTTTGGTCAGGTTTGTCAAGGATACCACAAAAGCCAGTGACCTGTTAACTGATGATACACTGGAAGCAATGACTCAAAGTTGAATGACTAATAGATCTGAATATGAAAAAAATTCAGACACTAGAGGCAGAATGAATGATAACAAGGAACAATTTTATTATCCAGGAATAAAATGAAACAAAACCACCTCAAGCTTTAGCTCCTGAAAACTACAACCATAAACCGACTCTTTTTCTAGCTTTGATGCTGAACATTGCTTCAATTTTGTAAACTATAATGTTAGTCATAAAAAAAAATCCATGATATAAAACCAGGAAGGATGCTGAATGTTTCATAGGCCACAGACATTTAGAAGTGTTCAATCCAAAAATGTTAAACCATACAGTAAGTGCTGTCCCAGGAAAAGCAGAACACAACTGCTTTGGTGAAATCAAAACTTTGTCCACAGCTTGTTAAAGACCATATTAACTGACTGAGAAAAAAAGGTATATTCACTGGCAGTAGCCCAGTGTGGAATGGCAAAAATGATAGATTTAGTCTTGAAAAGCTGTCAAGGCTCAGTCGATGTCTGAGACAATAGCAAGGACCTAGCACTAAGATATGCTTTTGATTTGCTTATTATCCTTCCTAATACTATGGTCCTCCCCTCCTATCTATCCTTGGACTGCAATCTTGCAATGGAGAATATAATTGTGTGACAACACACTGCACATCTATTTGAATGATCAAGGTCCTTTGGTTTACTTATTATTCTTGAAGTAAGTAAAATAGTCAAAGTCAACACCTACGGCTGGTGTTAGTTTACTTGCACACCAGGTAGAATGAAACAAAATAGCTATACATTATTTGACTACTACTTTCCTTTGCAGAAATGAAGAACAGCTGAATTTGCAGACTAGGTCTCCACAAAAAGCACAACAGTGAAGGAATTCAAAGTACCACAGTTACACAACATGACACTGGAAGGATACTATCTTTAAAGATATGAGAAATTTGGAATGTTGAGAAATCATAAGAAAAAAATTGCAGAAAGGCTATTTAGGTTTAAATCACTATCTAAGCAAGTTATCAAGAGTCAACAAATTGGGATTATTTTCCTACAAGCACATATTCTTTAATTTCAAATCCAGTGTCAAAGTCACAAACCCATTTCTGTCTGGCGTATAAACATGAGATGCAGTGTCCATGCAGCATAAAATTAATAAAGGTATAAGGAGCCCTTTTGTAGATTCCTTTCCATATTTAATCAAGTAGACATTGCCACTGAAGTTGTCAAAATAACCTTTTCCAATTCTTCTTATTATTTAAGCACCTCTAGCACATTAAGAAAATGAAAGCATTAGCTTCATGCATATTTCTTATATTTAGAAACATAAAAGGTGAGTTAACGCATCTTGCTTCATTTTGAAATTCCCATGTTTTAATTAATGCACTTATAAAAAACTCAGTTTAAAGTAATATTTCAAGGCACACTAGAACACATTTTTGGATTACCGACTGCAATGCCTACATCTGACACTCAGCACTGAAAGTGTGTTCTTATTTCATGCTATGAATGCTGTATGTTAACTACCTCTCTCTGCAACGTGATTTAGCTGTATATTAAATACCACATTTTAGCTAATTTGGGAAGAACAAACTCCCTTTACCTTCCACTGGCATCTGGAAGACTGACTGGAAAAATGTTCCCAAATGGAACTGGAACTGGAAAAATGTCCCAAATGTTCCCAAAATCTTTTCCCAAACCACAATGAACTTTTTTTGACTAATGGATCAAGTTAACATTAACAGAGCTGTGGGAAAGCTGGAATTAAACACCTAAAAAAATTACAGTAAAACAACAAACTCCATTGTGCCTAACCCCATATCGCAATATGTCTGACTTTATTAATTTTTTTTTTTTTTGTCATTTAAATACAAATTTTAAAAAGTTATGTCCTAACCACAGAATCATCATAGAGTCTTAAAATGGTTTGGGTTGAAAGAGGACACTGAAGAACACTTAGTTCCAACCCACCTGCCAAGGGCAAGAAAACTTTCGATCAAACAAGGCTGCTCAGAGCCCTATCCAACCTGGCCTTGAACACCTCCGTGGGTGGGACATCCACAGACTCTCAGGACCCTGTGCCAGTGTCTCAGTGCCCCCACAGCAAAGAATTTTTTTCTAATACCTAATCCAAACCTACTTTCTTTCCATTTGAATACATTCCACCTTGTCCTGTTGCTACATCCTCTTGTGAATAGTTTTGCCCTATCTTTCCTGTAAGTTCCCTTCAGGTACTGGAAGGCCACAAGTGGGTCATCTTGAAGCCTTCTTTTTTCCAGGCTGAACAATTCGAATTCTCTCAACTTTTCCCCATAGGATAGATGCTCCATCACTCTGATCATCCTGGTGTCCCTCGTCTGGACTCAGTCCAGCAGGTCCATGTCCTTCCTGTGCTGGGAGCCCAGAGCTGGATGCAGGGTTCCAGGTGGGCTCTCACCAGAGCAGAGCAGAGGGGCAGAATCCCCTCCCTCCCCTGCTGCCCACGCTGCTTAGGATGCAGCCCAGGACACGTTTGGCTTTCTGGGCTGGGAGTGCACACGGCCAGCTTCTCATCTCAGCAGGGCTGCTCTTGATCTGTTCATCCCTCAACCTGTGTTGATATCAGGGATTGTCCTGACCCAGATGCAGCACCTTGAACTTGTGTCTTGGTTTAAGACACAAGTGTCTTGTGTCTTGGTTTAAGGCACTTTAAGAAGAAACATTCTGGAATGAGCTGCTTCCCCCTATAGGTTTAGCCAATACAAGATGAACAGCAACAGGCAAACAAAATCATCATAAATAACTGCTGGGTACAAAATTGCTAAATCTCAGGAACACCATAGGAATTGTGAAACTTCAGCCAGGCCTTGTTGCCAGACTGGAATGACTGTGGTGTGGCAGCACAAAGTCATTCCCAAAGCTGCCTCACCTCTTGAAATACCAATAATCAAGAGGCAAGTGAGGCAAGGGACATGAAAGCAAACCAAAAGACGTGATAGAGACTCTGCATGAGTCAAAAGACCACAAATACATGCACACTCTGCTTCCATATTCCAACTTAAAAATCCAATAAATATTAAATATTCCAACTTAAAAATGAGGCAGCTCAGGGCCCTGTTCCCAGCCACAGTGCTCAGCCTTAAGGAGACAGCAACAATTTGGGCACAGATAGACGTGAAATACAATAGCATTTTGGGTTACCCATGGCAGTCTTGTTAAACTGTGTGAGATTCTCACAGACCCACTTCTCAAGCCTGTCTAGATCCCTCTGGATGGCATCCCATCCTTCAGGTGTGTCAAGTGGAGCACATTTTACATGTTTGTCAAAGCCATGATTCCATTCCCTCACTTAGGAATCAGATTTACAGTCTGCAAAACAAGCTCTAGCACCTGTAAAAATAATTCTGCATATATAAAAATGATTTGTCGCATCTATATTGCTTTTCTCCACTAATAATATGACATGGAATTTAAGCTAGCTCATTTTTCTTATAGATAGTTTATCTCAAACTTGCTGCTACAGTTCTTTCTGCAACTCAAGTACTGGAAGTACTGAAAGCTCAAGTCAAATTACTCATTAACATGATACACAAGACACAATGAGTTAGGTACTCCAGTCTGTAAGGTAGCTGAAAATAGGGATGCAGTGTTTGTAAATCGTCAGGTACTAAAAGGGATACAAGATCTGTTCATCTCTGATGCAACATTTCCATCCTCTCTCCCTGATTTAATTAAGTACTGTGTCACTGCTCTCATTAACTCCTTGAGTCCTTGTAACACACTTGCTCAATACTCAGCACGGCCACAGGAGCCTGTAAAGAGTCCTGCTTCAAGAGCTCTTCATGTTCACTTAGCGTCAGCATTTCCAACTGCATGTAAGGAAACTGAAGAATTAGATGTTATCCTCAAAACTGAGGCAAGGCTTACAGCCCTCTTTTCATATGGGACTATGAAAGTATGCCTTAAAAATGAAGTATCATGTTGCTCAGCCATACTTCATCCTGCTAACACTTTCTCAGTCCTTAGAGAATCCAAATCTTTGTTGAAGCAATTCCTACGTTGTCAGCTATTCTTCACAGTTTAGGCTATTCAACTGAAGCAGGTTGCTGCCAACCTTTATTCTAATAGATCTGGAGCTTTTACTGTTCAACATATCTTCCCAGTTGGAAGAAAAAAGATCCCAGTTTTCCAATTCTGCCCTCATAATTATTTTCCAAGAAACTCAGTCAGCAGTTCTGCATTTTACAACTGCTCTCCATCTAACTGTTGAAAATGCATTTTTTTATAATACTGGACATTTTCATAATAATATAGTATTTTCTAATATTTTTATTCCTCTGAATGCTTTAAGAATCTTTACAATTCTTTACCTTGCTCTTGTACACATTTTCATTATCCTAATATGTCATCTGGGACATCCATTGCCTTTTTCTTTAATCACATCATGAACTATCTCCTTTGGTCCATATAATCTCATCTGTTTTAATCTGATTTTACAAGTCATCTTAATATTATTAAAGAAGTTGGAAAACACCACAGAGGTGTTGGAAAACACCACTGTGCTCAGTGGAGCTGATTAAAGGATAAGCCATCGAACATATTAGCAGATCTGTTTCAATGTAGTGGTTGCCATATTCTCTGAGATTAATTTAGAGATCCCAATTCATAAGAAATTTTGGGTTATAACACTCAATTCAGAAGCAAGATTTGAGGCAAATCTTGCTTAGATGGTGTCTAAAAATGCTCTTACCTGTTTCAATCTTCTCATCTTTAAAGGAAGACTCACAGTCTTGAGGAGTTTCCTCAAAGGCCGTTTGCAAGTCAGGGGAACCTGTTATGCATTCAGGGAGGCAGAACACTGCCAATTTGACATGAAAAAAAGAAAAGTCTCCCTCTATGAAAGTCTTTTAAAAACACATTTAAAAAGTAAGATGTGGCATCAACCACTCATCCAAGGTAAAGCCAGAGAGCATTTCAATTGTGAACTTGCTAAACTGAGGCTTCTTATGTTACATGGGGAGGGATTTTTACACACAATTTCTAGTCATGTCCCCACAAGCCCTGAAACAACCATAAAATTCAATGTGCTAATTAAGAGCTATGAGATTAAATAATAAAGAAAATTATATATCACTGCAAATGGATATTACTGCGAGCACTGCATATGAGTGGACTGCAATTCATCATGCAGAGCATGACTGCTTGCATATTGTCACTCTCTTTCTCATATATATTAAAATTAATATCCCTCATGAATTTTGATGGCTCATGTCCATCTCCAGTTTGGAATATGCAATGCTTTTCCACTGACCACTTCAGAACTGGCTGTCAGGGCCCTGCAGATCACAGCCCCGCTGCAGCCCTGCCCTGTTTTCCACAAGTACCCACCCAAGGATGCTGCCCCAGGTACACTGAGGGGATGGTCCTGGTGCTCTAGGGCAACCCTGACCTCACTGCTGCTGAGGTTGGGCTGTGTTCACAGCTCCTCTGACCAGCAAGGCAGGAGCTGAGCTGCCATTGCTGGGTCCCCTACATGATCTAAGTCTCTTGCCAAAAGCTCCTCCCCAAATTGCCTGGGGCCTTCTGCCCTGCAGTCTGTCATCACAGCTTGTACTTGCTGGGTGAGAGTTGCTGAAAGTTATCTCTGAACAAATCCTGTACTTTTCTCCATTCAAACCCCATAGTAAATCTTATCCACTTAACAGACCAAGAAGGCTAGCAAAGATGTTGGACCGCGGGGCTTTTTGTGAGTAGGAGGCAGGTTGCTCCAGTACAAGGCCATGCCCCAGGCTCCTCATCCCTTCTCCAAGCACAAGACATTTCGACAGAGCAGTGGTCCACCAGGGCTTGCAACCTGCAAACTCAGGGTGGTCACGTTCTGTACTCTCTGGTGTATGACAGGCTCCATTAGGAGGAGGATTGTAAGAGTTTTTAAAATTTGCCCACATTATCTTTTTAATTGCCTTATGAAAAGCCTGAGTAGTGAGTGAATAGCATGGCACAAGTGATGCCAGGTTTACAGGTGAAGGCTTAGTTGAGCATAGACAGCTGGAGCAAGATGGACCAGATGTAAAGAAGTATATTTTTTTGTCCTTCATTCCCTGACCAGAGGGATAGCTTTTGGTCATCAAAATCTTCAGATGTGGTTTCCATTGGCAAACCTGGCAACCTGTTAAGCACCCATCAGGTCTTTGCTACCAGTTCAGTCATCCCAAATGATGGAAATAGTCACTTTTGAATGAACTAGGAGAACCAAAAAAAAATCTAGAGAACCAGCTCACAGCAGCACCTCCCTGTAAATGGGCCTCCCAAAAGCTGTGGTCAAGGGAACTGGCAGATTAATCTGAGAAGACACTGTTTTTCCTGTTGAAAAAGCTGTGACAGACCAGTGAGAGGAATCATAACCCCCAGTTTTAGAAATGGCATCCTCTCTAAAATTGTATTAGTAGTTCTCTTTAAGAAAAGGATGCTAGCTTTGGAGAAGGCAAGCAGGGCAAATTAGAAGGAGTGAAAGAGTAAGCTTCACAATATTTCCCAGTGTTATGGAGTGACTGCTAGAGTATTGGATTTTCCCTGTAAATTGACAGCCTAATTTATAAACCCTTGTTTCTATCGGTTAGCTCTTGCAGCTGCGCAGTACAATTTGGAAGGAAGGTGGCATAGTAAAGCATTTCTCTGTTCAGGACACTTCTTTAAGGCCTTTAAAATAGCTTCATAAATGACTCTTATAAGGGGAGCGAGGCTGCAGTATCCTAATGAATGAAGTCACTCTGCTGTAGATCAGCCATGGAAATGAGAAACACCATGCTTCAGAACTAAAAAGACAGAGACTTGAAAACTGTCTTAGAATACTTTGGAAGCCGCACAATAAAACCTCAAGCTTTCCAGTGTCTTAGGAAACCTTCCAGTGAAACATCATAGAATTTATTAATGTTGTTGATCTATTCACTTATATAGCCTTCTGCAAAGCTGACCTGTTGGTCAGATCTTAAAATTAACTTCTTGCAGAGCTGCCTGTGGGGATTTTTGAATGGCATGTTCTGCTAGACCACTGAGAAAAGCATGTGGCTTTTTTTTGATAGCAGTATCATTTCTCTGAGTTAATGGAAATGCACTTCTATAAAAAAATAGCAGCCACTGAATTGATTGCACTGGAGACATATTACATTTGTGTTCCCATAGCATGGCTGACAATTGCCTAAAGCAAATCTCTTACTCCTCAAGCCATTTTTTTCTCTGTTTCACCACACCAGACAAAACTTATTAACCAGCAGAAAGAATTTTGGCAATTTTGCCATCTGCATTGGGCCAAATATGCTGAGTTCAGTCAAATATAGCTCTTACTTGAAGTGCTGATAAAAACAAATACAAGACACAATGAATTTACAAATTGGCAACATCCCTCCGGTTAATCAGAGCATTCCTGCTGAGAGATGCCTTGCTGTCTCCTCTGTTGAACCTCTGTAGTGGAATTTCATGTCATGTTCCAGTGTTTTAATACTGGAACTTTTGTTACCCTCATTTCTTCCTGGTTCCATGGTATTTTCTGTGGAAACTGATTTCTTTTGTTGGCCTTCGATTTTGTGGTTCGAAGTTATTTGGATCAAGCTTTTAAGTGCCTATCTGATGATTCTGCAACCTTTATTCAGCAATGATAGCTGAGTTTGCAGGACATTAGTCAGTCCATCCTTTTTTTTTGGGGAAGGATCAAATTCCTCTTGGAGTTGTGCCTAAATTTGGGATCCATCTGAAGCTTCTTTTTTATTGCTTGATTTTCTCATCTCTTTCAAGCTGCAATTTTTTCCAGACATCCTTATTCTTTTGGGCAAAACTCAGAGCCCTCTCAAATTCTTCAAAAACAACACTTCCAGATTTTTTCTTTCTGGTGTTTCAATTCCTCACCTTTTGCACTTGTATGTTTGATCTGAGCACGCAGCTGGGCTATCTCCTGCTTTTTCTTTTCCAGTGTTTCATGGACTTGCTGGTTTTTCTCTGCAGTTGAAATGTCCTTGTCTTGCTCAATTAATTTCTCTGCATCACACAGCTGCATAATCAGCAATTTAGTCTTCTCAGCCACATGAGCCTCTGTACAACAGGTATCAGGGTTGGTGGAGGTTCATGGCCAGTCAATGGATAATGATGATGATCCAGCTACATCAAAGGTGTTACCAGGATCAAAAAGACCTGCCCCTGGTACCACAGCTACCACCATGAGGAAGAAAAAATGAGTTATAGGTGATTCCCTTCTAAAAAGTACAAAGGATTCAGTATGCTGGACAGACCGTCTTTTAAGGGAGGTTTTTTGACTTCCTGGGGCCTGTGTTATGGACATCACTAGGAAACTTCCTGGTCTGATTCAGCCCATGGATCACTATCATTACTGCTCTTTCATGTGCATGAAATTGAAGTCACAACATTTAGTACAAGGATGATGAAAGAGTGTTTAGGACCTTGGGATAGGTGTACTTGGAGCACAGGTTATTATTTCCCCTATCCTTCCAGTTCTGAGCAGTGACTTTAGAAGAAACAGATGCACCCCATCTATTAATTTGGGGGGATTTTGATAACAGGATGACCCACAGGCTTGCTGGCATCAGATTGGATTCACCTTTCTCAAATGGGAAGAGGGTCTTTATTCATAAGCTGCTGACTAGTTGACTTTTAAATGTACCTTCCAATTCAAGCTGTTCTATGATTCTATGATTTTGTAACTTTTCAGTCTGCCAGTTGCACTGACTCTAATAGGTGCTCTAACCCAAGGCTCTATGGCCAAGTGCAATGGTAATGGCCAGGGAAAGGGAGGTGTGATACAGCCCTGAAGTCTCCACGGAGAGAGAGTCCCCTTCATTATGCCCTCTACAGGTTAAAGAGTTCCCACTTTTGCACCTTCTTCTTTTGTCCCACTTGTTCTCTACTGAAAGGCTACGAGGATAAGGTCCAGTGCTGCACCACGCTTTCTGTTTTGGTTTTCAAATTTGCTACTGCAATGAAATCAGGAGATCACCTTTCCAAAGTATTGCTAGTAATGGTCTCACTTCTACAAAAAGCTGTTTATTTGCATATGGTTCACATCATATCAGGTAAGTACCAGTCCAGCTTTCCTGTACATGGGACATGCAAATCAAAACTGACCTGTCTGCTTTGGATTCTTCTCTGATGGGGTTTGGACTTTTCATTAGTCCAGGTTTCTGAGTAAATGCAATGTTGTGTACTCATTGTTGCAAAGAAAGATAGAAATTGTCATATAACATACATGAGTACAGAAATTCAATACTTTCTAACAAAGTTATCCAGGAAATACATGATCACATAGGAAAGGAAAAACCCCCAAACATAAAACCTTTCAGCTGACCACTTCTGTCTAGGGCAATAAAATCAAACAAACTAAAAAACCAGCCCCAAGTCAGCATTTGATCGATGATCCACAGCCACTGTCTTTCTTAGGTAAGTGTTTTGTAAATATATGACCTAATACTGAAGTATTATATATGACCTAATACTGAAGAGAAGGGGACTCTCTCTCCATGGAGACTTCAGAGCTGTATCACACCTCCCTTTCCCTGGCCATTACCATTGCACTTGGCCATAGAGCCTTGGGTTAGAGCACCTATTAGAGTCAGTGCAACTAAGGAACTGTTAATTCCCTGAGGATGCCCATAAGCAGCATTGCATGCTGTGGGATGGGAGCCAGCAGATGGTTTGGGAACAATTTGAGGCTCTTGATCATGGTTTTGGACCAATTCATCCCTCTCAATCTATGTTTTTTCTGGGTCTTTTCTGTAGGCATGCCCTGAGTCACAGCTGCACGGGGTGTTTTCCATTGCCTCAACAAAGAATTCAGAAATCCAAGTACAGAAACATCAATGAAAATCCTTCCAGGCCCCAGCACAGTCTGCAAGGAATGTGGCTTCCTTGACACTGTGTGTGCACATCCCCACAGGGGACAGAGCCAGGCATTTACCACCCCAGAGAATTGCATTTCAAATAATCCTGCTGCCAATGACACCAACAACACTCCAGCTCTCAAAAATGCACATAAAATAGGAATTGCCAGCTTGTGTTTCCAGCAATATCTAATGCAAGGAAGAGGTACCTCTAGGTGGTGGTGAACACCTTTGTGATGATCTTTCTCACATGGGCCATGGCGCTGCAGCCTGGCAGCCAGTTTTTGCACCAAAATTATCCCATGGCAAAAATTTAGGAGGGAAGAGGAACAGTAAGAAAGGACAGCCTTTTGAACTGCAGTTCACATGGGAAACAGGCATAGTTCAGAGCACCTCCATAGCCAGGGCTCACTGAAGCATCCCTGTGGCAATGTTTTTCTGTACTTCTCAGGTGTCATTGTTAACCATACAGGTTAACAATGACACCTGAGGATGATGGGGCAGGAATAATTCCAGAGTGCAGCTCTGTCACGGACTTCAGTCCTGGACATTCATGTGCAACACAGGACCTACAGGGAATTGTGAGACTTGAGTGCAGGTCTTCCTGATCTTTTCTTCCTAGCCCCAACATTTTCTACAGGAAGAGTGGCAGAACAGTGTCCATTTCCAGTGCATGTATGCCCCAGCTCTGCAAATTACACAAAGAGCTGCTGCCCTTGGAGCCTCTCTGGTCATGGCTGCTCCAGTAGAGGTCTAATGTCAAGGCAATGCTGCTAGGGGTGCTTGGGTACAAAAACACAGTAATTTCATCAGGGATATTAGTGAAATTTACAGTGTGGGATCACAGTTGTGTGCAAAAAGTGCTCTGGAGATGGAGAGGCATGGTTTCTTTCTGTAATGTGAGAGGCAGAGGAAGAGGAGGGCAGCATGCTGGTTAAGGATCATCCAGGTGTATGACCTCCAGACCAGAGTAGTCCTTCAGGCCTAATCATAGGAAAGGGTGCCCTGATACCTTGTGGAACAGTGGGATAATCCTGGCTGCCAGAGCCCCACCTGCCATTCCATGGTGACCCCCCTACACTTCCAGTCCTCAGAAGACCCTGGCCCCTGCCGCACCCTGGTAAAGGACTAGGAAAATATCTCTTTGTAGAAAACGGTTTAAATCTGTGCCTGAAAATTTTTATAAATTAGGTTAGGTTAGGTAAGGTTAGATTAGGTTAGGTTAGGCTACGTTAGGATGTGTACTTGAACTTTCATTATTGCACAGGCCAGCTTTCATCAACATGAGGTTATTAAGCACCATGACATAAGCTTCTGTTTAACAAATAGTTCTGTCTGACATTCCCCACTTCACACACTGGTCAGCTCTCCAGCATGAAAACAATAGTCTCAAGGTCCAGTTAGTTCACGTCCAAGCAACTTCAACATGAACAAGCAGGTTCATGTCCAAAACAACAACCAAAATGCTAAGTCACATCGAAGTCACTAGTGCCAAGTTTCTTCCAGAAGATGGTATTCTGAGCTGAAGCGGGTGACTGATTAACTTGATTTTTTTCCACTGGAATAAGGATCTCATCAGGTATCTGAAGTGTGACCTGGGACTGGGGAAATTCCTAGAAGGTCTTGGATTGTCTCTCTTCCATTTTCCTTTATCCGTTCAAGGCCCATGCAAACACGGACCCAAACTGAAGTCAGTGCAACAGTATCATTGGTAAGCCACAGTCAGGAGAAACGAGAACTCATCAGGGACATGGTTTGTTCTTTGAGGGGATGACTCATTTACCTCCATTTACTAGCACAGATGTTTTAGCATACCTGTCATCCCTTAGATGATCCATCTACCTGAAGGCCTTAGCTGCCTGAAACTTCATTTCTGTGATTTGTGGTTTTCTTGATAATATGCTTGGAAGAAAAATCACATTAAAAAGAAATATATAAAATGTCTGCATCCTCACAGAAGTAGTTTCTCAAATACGGTGTTTTCATGGCCATTTATTATGAACAACCATGATAAAATTATATGGACACAGGACACATAGCAAAGAGAGGGGACATGATATCAATATATGTTTATTTTTATTAAAGTTTCATTTCAAGTCAGTAATTATTTAAACAAGGCTAGTGCTAGCTGGTTTTCATTCCCTCAACTCACAAAAGATTTCAAGTGCTTTATTATAGTGTACCTATAAATCTAACCACAACTATTGAAATGAAAAGTGCTGTGGCTGAGAGGGGCTTTTATACTGAAAGAAATGCTGTAGTTAATCTAGTTTTTTTCCTGACTTGGATAAGAATGATACACAGTAATGGAGATAATGAAGCCTTTATCAGACTGAAGATGAGGGAACCTGTTGTAATTGCAGAATTTGCCACAAGCCTCTCAAAACTTGGAAACAAGGGACTCCGGTATTCAATAAAATATTTTTCTAATATTTTTGAGAAATCATGTATTTGGATGAACATGGACTTTCAAGTTTTGTTCATTTTATTCATTTTGGTCTGACCTTGACCAAATTAATTTACATCTCAGTTAAAAATGGTGGTTAGGAAACCTGGGTATTTGATGAGATGTTTTGAAACCAAATCTAAAACCTCAGTTGTTGTCAGGCTCAGTTAGAATTCAGAGAGAAGCAGAACAGGAAGGATTCATCCTCTGTAATACTCCTAGAGGTTTCAGAATTCCTGTGGGAAATCTCAGTAAAGACTTCAAGATTATTTTTGTTTGCAGGATTTCAAACCCTATCTATTTTGAGCTTCATTCCTTTGCAGAAGAACAAGGGCTTATGTGACTCCAAGGCCAAGGGCTGTGCTGCATACATACAGTCATATCAAACCTTCCATTCTACAGCATATCAATGCCTGCTTTTGGAAGAAAGGTGCAAAAGTGTTTGCAGGTGTACGTGCAAACTTGTACGTGTTTAGATGTACAAGTTTGTTGCCATCCATATGAGTTCAAGCACTATGTAGAAATGCAACTAAAGTTTGTGAATCTCTAATTTTCAATAATCTGTTCAAACATCCTTCCATTCAAAGCCATCAAAGATTGCTTCACAGATATCAAAACTATTTTTTAAAGTATTTGAAACTCAGGTGCCTCCTTAGCAAAAATGGATTTCTGAGCATTGGATACCTAGAAAGAATCTGCTATTTTAGAAATTCTAAACTGCTTCTTTTAGGATGACAAATGAGTTTCTGGATGCAGTCGGTCAATTTATTTTCTCCTGAAGTAGTACTTAGCTTATTGAAGATCCTGATTCTGAGATATTAGAATTTCCAGTACAGGAGATCTTGGAAAAATCGATTAAGATTAGGATCTCTTGCACCAAGGTATTCTTTACCAGAGAAATACACTGAGATATTTTAAAAACCCTGCCAAGAAATTAAATTTATTTGCTTGTTCATAGTGGAACTTATGTAGTTCAAGAAATAGAAACTTTCACAGAAGCACATAAATGCTAGTTTAAGCAGTCCTAGGTGATGAAGCTTTGTATTTCAAAAATGTACATAAATTCCAGTTATCCTAAGAAAAACTAGAGTATTTTAAGCCATGGGGAATAAAAGCAAAATATGATGAAATATGTGTTCATTGACAATAAAAAACCTTTGCTGGTAGACTGAGTAGTTCCAAGTAGCTCAAACTTTCCTTGAGCTTAAGGTGTACAAGAAATTCAGAGATAAGAAATCTTTTTTCTATTTAAAAAAAAAAGGTAGAAAGCTAAATAAAAATACCCATATGAAAACAGATGAGTCTTCCTAAGAAGGTAGCATGGGCTATATTAGCATGAACAGATAAATAATTGGAAGCTCTCCAGAAGGCCTGCTGAACAAAATAAGCAAATCATGACAGCTTTCTCACTCTCAGTATTTCATTTGAAGGAGGTTGTGTTTATATGACCTTTCACTTCAGTCCAACATAAAACTATTCTTCATAAAGCATCATGGAATAAAAGCTCCAATTTTTCCCCTCTGTTGATTTTCATTACTTTTCCTAATTTTTTATTATTTGTTTCTATTAGGCATTTTCTATGTTAAAATGACAAATATTATTTGCAGATGATATTTAACATATGCTCACATGGGATTTCTCAGTTGCAAAGTTGTATTTTGCATTAACTATCTGCCTATGCATAATTTTTTCTTTTATCTATCTTAATTGACATTATATTGACCAAACCCATTTAGATCAGGAAAGGAGGAAATAAATTTGAAACTATTCCCCAATGTAGAGAATAACCTTTTGTGTTCTTGAGGTTTGGGAAGTTCACAATGCAATTAACTATGATAAAATATTTCTCCTGACATTCTCAGCTGTAAATTAAACACTAGTTAGTTTCCTACATGCAAATAAACTATGTTTTCTTCTATCCCTCTCTACAGGATTAATTATAAACTTTTACCAAAAAATCCTATCCTCCACACTTAACATGCCTAACAGTCCTTCCAAAGTCTGACAGTATTTAAAATACTCTGGCCTTCAAACAGCATACACACAAATTTGAAGTGAATGGCTGGGGAAATGAGCAGGCAGGAGCAGCAGACAATGGCAGAGAGGAAGAGGGAAGGATTTGAAAGGAAATGTGGGAAACATTCTCTTGTAGTGCCCAGATAGGGGGTTGAAAAAAATACTGCTAGTGAACCAATTGTTCAAAACACAAACATATCAAGTGCCATACCTGTCTAAATCAGGCAGTTATCCTATTCTGCAGAATGCAGAGGAAAAATTAAGTTGATGCTAAGAAGAAGAAAACTTGCTCAATCACTACATATACCAACAATGAGTCTTTATTTTGCTGAGGCAATCTTCACACAGTTTCTAACAACTAGGATATGTGTATTGAAGAGGGATTTAGACATTTTAGACTGACGCGGCCCGCCCGCTTCCACACGTCCGGCTAGCTGACACCTCCGGCAGGCGGGGTGGTGCGGCAGGCGTGGCCTCCCCTAGCCCTCTACGATAGAGGCTTAGGTGGAGGTGTGGCCGGGGTCCCAAGGGGAATCTGCCGGCCACTGCTGCAGTCAGGGGAAGAGCGTCGGATGCAAGCCAGTTCAGGAGGAGAGAGGAAAAGTCCACTAAGCCGGCTGGTGCAACANACAACAAAAGAGCACCGCAACATTAGACTAGATGTAGAAGCACTTATTTGGGTTCTCAAGGCAATTTAACGTGGCAGTTTGGATCAGCACAAAGTAACTTTGTTAAAAATCCCTTACAGTGACAACTTTTGCAAATCTAAACAAAGATTTTCTGTTTTCTATTTATAAGCTGAAAGGAAAAGTGTGCCTGACATTTTTCTAAAAATAAAAAAAAGTAAAATCTTATATTAATCTTTTATGTGTTCACAACCAGGAAGTTTGTTCAAAGCCCACTTGGGAATCTCCCCACTTTGCAGTATAGATACACTGCTGGAACACCACTCATTTTTAATGAGCTCATTGGCTTTGAAGCAATCTTCTCTGCTTCTGGAATTTCATTTATAACAAAGATCTCATCTGATAGAAGAAATATTTAACTGAAGCCAGATAGCACAGGGAGTCTACCTACAGCCAATGAAAAATGCATTCACAGAAACACACACAAACAAACACACCCATGCCGATATAGACATCTATAGATTTCAGTCCTGATATACATACCATGAGCAGGTTCATGCTTGGTTGAAATTCACAGTCTTGTGCCTTAGAGTACAGTGATCTAAAACCGAAAGGGGACTGGAATAATGCAGACATCACTTGCTTTTTTGGTGGTCTGTTTTCTTTAAAAAAATTTAAAATCATCAATGAAAATCAAATCACCAACCAATATTTCAGTGTTGAAAGAACATTAGGGCATTTGAAATAACGTTGAGGAAGCCATTCACAGTGAGCCTGAGAAACAAACCAACACCTTTGGAACTTTTGCAAGATGTACTTCCAGACCAAATGCTCTACAGAGATCTAAGGCAGGATATATGTAGGCTACATACAGGAAAGGCAACAATTTGCCAGAAGGAGATAATAGTTGGGCAATATGGTCTAGGATATAGAAGGATTAAATAAAAAAACTTAAGTGGAATTTTAAAGCTACCTATTTTAGGACCATCTTTACAGCAATATTTAAAAGTCTTTATACAACTATCTAAACTGTGTTTAGAAAAGGAAAAACACAATGTAGAGGAGTATCTGCAAAATTACATGTCTTTAACTGCAATTAGTGAACTTTGATAATAATTTATCGCATTTATTTCTCTTTCAGTATTCCTCTGTCTCAATCGCTGCACTGGAAATCCTCCATTATTTTTAGTTTTCAGTTTCTCTGGACTCAGATCACAAAGAAACAGGAGAAAGGATTTACCAAGGATCTGGAAAACTTTTCCTGGACAGAGTAATGTGAAAGTTGGGGGCCTAGCACTTATTAGCATTTTGGAATAAGGCTGATACAACAAACAACCCAAGGAAAACAGTTTCCTGAAAAAGATGAATATGGGGGAAAAAACGAACATAATTTCTGGTACCATCCTGTGGTTGCTTTATATCCCGACAGAAGGAACTGGCTGATGAAAAAAGTGATTGCAAATTAAGCAAGTGCCTTTGCAGAAAGGACTGGTGATATGGGCAGTGGAGGAGTCGTCACAAGGAAGGGCTGTTAGCTTTTGCAGGTCTTCTTAGTGGTAGAGAAGAATATTTATACTCACACATGTTCACTGAAAGAAGAGTCGTTAGCTTACATTTGTCAACTCTATGCAGCATTCTTCAGAGGGAGATTAAAGTTTGCTGACTTGAGCACCATGAATGATTACTCAGTTCCAAAACACATGAATGCAGACATCCAAACAGAATCATCAGGAGAAGATGATGTACCACCATCTGCAGGGAAATCTGAAAGGCAATCAGAACAACATAACTAAAAAGAGATAAAGTTGGATTGGGAATAGCCATATACTGAGAAGTCTAAAAAATGAAGTAGAGTGATACAAAATAGAATTATATAAAATAGAAGCTCAATGTGGTGCTTCAACATTAAAGGATAATTTATTTTTGCTACAGCACAGTATGAAATTTCCAGATTACTTATTTTATACATAGACATAAAACTGGAACACTTCTCCCTTTTTTTCCTTTTGAATCACAGAACCAGAGATTAATTTGTGTGGAATGGGACATCTGGGGTTCTAGTCTGTCCCATTGCTATACTAAGTACAGTCGTATCAGATGTTTCAGGGCCTTGCTGAGTTGATTTTTGAGTGTCACTAGGGTTGGAGACTCCACAGCCACTCTAGACACCTACTTATCAGTTTGGCTAGTCTCACACTGAAAAAGGGTTTTTTTCAGTATATTTTATTGGAAATTCCCATGTTGTGACCTGAGTCTATTGGTTTCTGCCCTATTGCTATGCTTCTCATTCAAGTGAAATGACCATGTGCCTTTTTAGATGAGGAAACACATTAGAACTGAGTCTCTTCAGGGGCCAGAGGCTGCTGATCCTGTTTTACTGCAGAAAGTAAAAGATTGGGTTTTTTTTTTTAATCCCAAACACAGGAAATTAAAAGGAGGGCACAAAATTTCTAGAATAGATGTATTTCTTCTTTGAGTCCTATGTGACTTCCTGAAGATACCTTCAGTGGTTGTCTCTACTTCTATACATCTATGAACTGGTGTATAAGGAAAGCTGCTAATTACTAATCTTGATGATGGCACTGCAAGGATTTCACTAAAAGAGTGCAGCTTTTGATTGAACAATGATAACAGTTTAAAAATTCTGATTTGATTAAAATACAGGAAAATGTCAAATGTTTTTTCCTAACAGGTTCTCTACGGCAGACATGCTGACTGGCAATTTAATCCTGATAAATATGTTTACACAGCAAACCACTACAGCTTAAATAGCTCATTTTACAGACTGTGTTTGGAATCATGTAGGATGCATATAAGTAGTTTTAATAAAATTACAAACCACAAAATAAACTGTCAACACAAATGCAATTTCAGAGGAGCAGTTTATCTCTTGGATTTGCGTTTTTCCACATGCAAAGCAAAGGAGATAAAGCTTGCTGATATTGATCTCAAGGCCTGATCATAAAAAATTAAAAGTAATCTGTCAGAAAAGAAAAAAAGAATGTTTCCCATTTTGCTTAGAGAGCTCTTGAGTGCTTGTGTGAATGCAATTTACAGCGCTAATAAAATCCTCTTGCAAATATTATTTTATTTTTATTGTTTCTTTTTTTTCTCTGATTAAATAAAATACTCTGTAGTGCTTGGTTGACTTTTCTGCCCTTAGTTGTGCTAGGATGTTTAACACTTCAAGTTTGCATATGTGTTTCACCACACAGGCCAGGACACCAGTACCCCAACTGGTTTGGGGCTACGAGAAAGTGGACTCTATGGAAGTTCTTCCTTTTCTTCATTGTCTTTTGAAATGGGAGGAAGGGGAAATAACTCTCCATAAGTGTGGTGACTGGGACCTGGGCAGGTGTCTGAGGAGGCTACTGAGGTAACAGGGTTTACTTAACTGAGGTTTTTTTAACATCTCAGTTTGAGAAATGTCCATTTCTAGGAAAGACTTCTTTGCATATGGTGAATAAAGCTGTCCAGAAGGTGATGTTGTTTCCAAGGAAAACAGGCAGATATGCTTTGATCTTCAGGAGGTTAATCCCCGTACTTTGTCATATGATCCACGATAATCAACTCAGAAACCACTGACACTGAAGTTGGAAAAAAAATTGTAACAAATTACTGATTGTAAAATAGTCTTTTTCAGGCAGATTTCAAATACCTTCAGGGAAAGTTCACAAGAAGCCCTCACCTCACACAGTATGGAGAAACACGTCACTTACACAACAAATACAAACAGACCAAGAAGGGAGATAGACCCTTTATGGAAGAAAGTATTCTGATACTGCATTGACAGATATGTAAACACTGTTTACATGGGGTAGTAGAAATAAAATAGGAGCTCCTTGGGAAAGACTCACCCCTCAAAAGCCTACTCTGACCTCAAATACTTACCTTCCTTTTCAGTGTCACTCAAGGGTGATACAGTTTATATCCTCTTCGAGGGTAATTTGAAAAGCAGAACTTTTAAAATTGCTCTGCTTCTTCTTTGCTTCCCATTCGGGACTTGGATGATGACAGCTTTCTCTCCTGTGCATTTTGTTATTTCCTCCCGCTCCAGTAAAATATTTCCAAGGTACCCTAAGAAGTCAGTGTTCTGTCAGATGTTGTCACATATATTTAATAAGGGTCAGCTTTTCTCCCTGCCACAATAGCGTTGCCTCAGAAATTTGACTGACTACCCACCCCTCTGAATCTAGAAACTGTTCTTAATCCTTGTTGGTGATGTTTTATTTCAGAAAGATTATTTAGAATTTTGTTTACTCACCAGAGCACTGAAATTTATTGCTAATCCCTAGAAAAGTTGTGTAACTGTAGAGGTTCACATTGCTGAAGAGGTGATGGGCAGACCATGTAAAAGTCAGATTTACAGTTGTAGCTGGAAGTGAAAACTGGCTGATTTGGTATAAGTAGAGATTGGAAGCCTTTGAGAGAAATAGAAAAGTGTCTGTAGTACAGAACTGATGGCATAATGAGAATGTATATCAGACATTGGTGTAAAAGCATTTCTACTCCTGTCATATCACATAACCAACAGATAATTAAATTGCAGCGCAGAGAATGGACCCTGCAAATATTGGGGAGTCTGTTCATCTGCAGGCACTGTAATTTGCTTTAATGAGCATTAAAAATTGCCTGAGATTATCTACCCTGGCTCAGGGAGTGTTCATGCCACCATAAGCATTAACGAGTCATGCTGGCTGTGCTGAGTTGTTCAGACCAGTGTATTTTTTCAGACTGTTGCAGAGCAACCTTACTGCTACACTCACATAGACTTTGTGTCTCAGTGATCGTGTTCTAACTCCTCCAGGCAGGGTAATTTGCTCCTGCTAATTTTGCCTTTCCAGACTCTCAAAATTATCTTTTTTTTAAAATTCAATTAAACATTACATTGCTAAGAATGATGAACTTGCTAAATACTTTGGCTGCCAATATATAGCAGATGTGGTGGAGAAATCCAGCTGATTGAAGCTTTTTGGGGAGACAGCTTATTAGAAGTAGGTTACAATGCCTCAGTTAGTGCTGAACTCCAGCACTAACTAAAATTTGACCTATGGTGTGACCTAGGGTCAAATAATCAACTGATGTAAACCTGTTGAGGAGTTCTTGATGTGCAATATGATGAATGATAGGGGAATATTGTAGAGGAAATAAGCAAACATGATGGCATAGCCTGGATATTATTTCATTGCATTTAAGAGAAGGCCATTTAGGCATAAGAACCTTTTACTTACTTTGCATGTTTGTAATCATTTACATTACAATTTTTGCTGTCTTTTCAATGGTTCACCATTATGGTTCACCTGTCGTTTTTTATTAAATAACTTATTAAAACAAAAAGTGTAGAATATAAAATTCTAGATATGAATTACTGCTTTAGAAATTTATCACAAAGTCTTATTACAGAGTACACATATAAAGCACCACAGAGTTCAAGAGGAAGTTCTAAAAACCCACTAACTGGCATCTCAGTTGGTTGGCAATTCCAGCTAACCTGATCCGCTTCTGACTGTTTGTGACAGCATCATCCATATTCTCCAGCATGGTTATTTGAACAAGATCTAGTCTAATTTGTCAGACATTCACAACTATTTGGCAAAGTCACAGAAAAGCTGTAAAAAGTGCTCTAAGTTTGCATTCAGATTCACTGACTAGGGGCACAAAGAAGCAATTGCAATTGAAGAAGCTGTCAGGTCATTGTTGGAACTTTCTTCAGCAAAAGACCAAATATAGCACAGCGACCACTATTTAGGAGCAGTGTTGATGATCCATGTTTATATTTTATGTGTACCTGTATTATACATGAAGTTTTATTGTTATGGTAAAATACTTTAATACATTCAGCACCACAGAAACTTGAAAGAAAGCACATACGATATAGTTAAAAACTGGTAGAACACCAACTTTCTATTGTCTTTAAAGTCATTACCCAGGACATCTGTATGATGTACATGAACACTGAGACAGCTTGCTTTGGGAGAGGAAGGGCTATTCAATCTTTCCATGGAAATTAAATGCAGCTCAGAGATTTACTTTGAATGGAGGAGCTTTGGTGGCTGTCTATGACACCCTTATGAGACTTGTAGTGGCAGTGGATGGGAGACATGTGCTACCCTGGAAACAAGTAGAGGCCCACAGAGCTTGTCACATATGCCAAGAATAACTGTGCTTAACCAGCTGAAAGCCACCACCATGAAGTCCCTATGTCTTTGTGACCATGACTTCCTGCAGTAACTTCTAGATTACTGGCAAACTTTTAAACCTGGGGATTGGCCATAACACGTTCCATTAACAAAATAAAATTTATGTTGCTAACTTCTGCTTCCATGCTAGCATCATAGTTAACCAGCTTCCCTTGAAACTGTGCCAAGCTAGTGTCTTCAGAATGCTATAAAGATAGACCTCTAATATCCAACAGGCACCCAGCCAGACTAATTTGGATTTCAGATGGATTATTTCCTGAGAGCCACAGTAAATCAATCCTTATTTTTCTTTCATGGTACGCTTATCCTGAGTCCATATGACTTGGTGCTGTATCTGTTTGGGTTTCCTGTGTTTTCTCTTGTACCCCATTGCTACCTGGCAAAAACTGTCAGCTTGGAGTAGCCTTAACACAGTTTTGGTGGTAACTGTGGACAAATAAGAAAGCATTTCAGTGACAAAGTAATTTGCTCTTCTTCTTGCTCCTTCTCACAAAACTTAAGTGCTGAAGGGCACTCTTAGGCTATCTGTCTACTGGTGCTTGTTTATGGACTAGCAAGTTCAGAGTTTTTGCCCTGATTGCTCAGCTCACACTCTCACTCAAGTCTCTGCCTCATATACACAAACATATACAATAATCTGCTTCCAGTCAGCATTCACTACTTGACGTTTTTTAGTTGTTGTAGTTGTTTTGCCTAACACAGTTGGTTTTGCTTTCATCATGCAGTAAGCTCTAGAAGTTCAGAGTAGGGTAGGACAACTCTTAATGGTGCCTTGTTCTTTCCCCTCAAGAACATGGGTTGTAATACACATATTGGAGGGCTGGGAGATAGGAGTAGCTGAGGTAGACATTTAAGGGATGTGTTTGAACTCACATACAAAGTGTGTGTTTAACAGAAAATCAAAACCATTTCCCATTTCAACAACTGGTTTGCCTACAAGCAGCTTATCTGCTGTGTTCCTGCATGTGCAGTGAAGCTCACATTATATGTGAATGCATTTTTAATTGCCATCTAGATTCCTGGGGGCCACAAATAGGATCACACACATAAAAATTACTACCATGGTAGACATTCAGGCATTTGCATTTCAAATTGTTTCTGCTGTGTTTCTTATTGTCAGGTGAAGAAGCATCATAATTTAAACCATAGTTACAGTCAAAATCCAGTTCAGCACATCGTATTAGTCTCTCAGAAAAAAAGTTAGGATGTTCCCCAAATTTAGCTATTCCCCATCATCAGCAATAGTCACTCCTGAATGGTGGTAGTTAGGAAAAGACTTTGCAGAGTGTGACTGTGTGGAACATACAGGGACGTAGTATAGTTTTACAGTTAAAATTAATACAAAGAATTTTTCTCCCCTCTACTGCAAATTTCCTGAGTAACCTCAGGCAAGTTAAACATAGTTTTGACATTTGACAAGATAGTCCTTGACTTTTCAGTATATTCAACTGGGAAAAATACAAATATATGCATGCAAACATATTTTCTAAAAAAATCAACATACATACAAAATAATAATCCACAAATACACTCAGTAATACAATCTCTGGTCTGGAGAAAACTGGTCAGAGTTTTGGTCTAGTGAGTCTCAAGGCCACTATATTTGAATAGAAGTATTTCTTTTGAGAAAAGCCCACAGTGTCTAAACAACATTTGTAAGTCTTTCTTGGTCTCTTAAACTCACTTGTAGATCACAGGTCCCTTCTTCCTACACAGCTGAATAGGTCTCAGTGTCCCAAAATCCATGTTGAACACACAACATATCCTTTAGCACATGAAAACACTAATTTTCAGAGCCTCTTTTGTGGGGTTCATTTTCTGACAATTGACAGCAAAGCCAAATAACACAGAGTCTGTGTAAAAATAATCTCTCAAATGGCATGCTCACCCTTTACTATGAAGTAAAAATGAGAGTAAACATGCAAAATGTGGGTTTTTTTCTTCTGTGTAACACCTTTTCTCTGCCCTACTGAAGTCTCCTTCTAACAGACAGATTACCTATGTAAAACAAATTGCCTGAGTCCTAGAGACCTCTGCCTTGACCTGAGAGATATTTGGGGCAAGCAAGCCGATTATACTGGAGTGACAAGAATATTTCTCATCTGTCAGACCACAGGGTGTGGAGAAAAATGACATCAGTAACTTGTACATGATTAATGTGTTTCCCCACAGAGTCATGGTTACAACGGTTTGGTCAAAGCCTGTCTGCTTACTGAGAAAGGGGGACTATCTCTCCTAATTATCACATTTAGCGTGCATCCCAGTTTCCAAAATATCCCAACACTTTATCAAATTTAATGTAATTGTTTCACAATTGCATTGACATGGAGAATTAGAATCTTCAATGGAGAGGGTAAATTCAGTCTGAGGAGTGGGTTTCAATATCAGGTTTCAGGTAAGAGTCCAGCACAGCAGCTGCTCTTTGCAAAAAGAGCTGCATTGTCCAAGCTTCTTTCACAGATCATCATAACCATTTTACAGAATAGACAGCTGAGGAAAAAAGATCTTCCTTCAGAGAGGTTTTACCAGTTCAGGTCTCTTTCTAACTTCTTTCACAAAGACATATATTGGCCTTTTTTTTTTTCATCCTATGGGTTGGAAATATGTCATTCTATTTCATCTACAAATTCTTGCTCTCTATTTCTGTGTCAATTTTTTTAGGATACAATAGCAGTACAGAATAACTAGGTTTCTAACAATGCCCACATTTTCCATTGGATTGTAAATACCAATTACTCTTAGGACCAAATTTTACTGCAGTGTTCCTGTAGCATTGGGTGAGAATCTGGATTTCCAAACCTGTTCATCTTAAACTGTCATGGTCACTGCTCACGAATAAACTCTAGAGGTTAAGTATAGGTTTTACAATTCTTGTCTTTCCTGTTCTCTGTACAGGACCTAAATAAAATTATTTTTTTCTACACAGCAACCCCTGAATGACAAGCTACCAATTAGTAACCTTTGTAGAATCACAAGATATAGATTTAAAAAGAGATTATGAAAATTTTGGTTGCAGCATATCTCTCCAGTTCTGGAGTGAATGATAGTTATGGGAGTGCACGGTGAATATTTTTCCTGCTTTAGCTTCTATTCTCCAGAATATAATGGATTTATCCATTCTTTAGACTAGTTTTCTTCTTATAAATAAGTTATGCTTAGGGGTTTTTTTCCTCTCCCCCAGTTACATATTGGTATTCATTCAAATTTCATAAAGAGTAATTTTCCCCCATCAACCTCTACAAAAGGACTCATGCAGAAATCAACATGTATTTCTTATTCTGTAGACCTTAACTATAGAAGGAATCACTGAACATCATTACTATGTCATGGAGAGCTCCAAATTTGCCTACAGCTTCTCCTAGTAAGAGAAAACAATACTAAGATCTACAACTTGACTAAATAGTAACCAAAAAAAAGGACAAAACACAAGCTGAAACAAAACAGAAAATAAAAACCAAATCATATTTTATAATTTTACATTATGTTCTATTGCATTCGATGAAATTATCTTTCACTATAGTATGAAAATAAAACTTTGCATATATATTTTCTCCAGATTTTGAAAGGACTCAAAGGCAAAACAGCACTTTTAAGACTAGACAAGCAATCTAACTTCCTTGTGATGAACTATAAAATACATTTTTTGCCTGGATTCAGATGCTTTTATGCTGTAAATATGATTTGAATGACAATAAGTGCAACAACCGAGGCTTCTATTATGCAATATAACTTAAGCATAGAAGCAAAATGAATCTGGGTTTGAAGAAATTACAACCCTCATTAATGTAACATGAAACATCAAAACTAAGCAAGGAATGGTGGAGGAGCTGAGGATGACAATAAATGCTTGAAATCCGTGATGCTTCATTGATCAAGTAGCTCATCCATGTGTTTGAAAGAGGTAGAGAGCAGTTTGGGTTTTCATACCTGTAGATACACAGTGTCTGTTGTGTGATGGTGCTCTGCATCACTACAGAATTGTTCTAGTAAAACTATGAGTCTTTGCAATAGAAGAGAAAAAAAATATGAGAAACACTTTCTTAACATTCCTAGAGTATCATCATTTGACTATAAGTAGTAATCTAGACTACTAAAACTTAGTGATAAACGCAAAAGGGAAAACACAAGCACCAGGTCACATAGTGCCCAAGAAATCCCAGACATAAAGATGTGAAAGAACAGACTTGAGTGGAGAGCATTTTGGTGCAGTGGAGGGAACAAAGAGAAAAAAGTGGGAAAAATGCCATGGGCAGGCCTGAAGCACAGTTTTGCATTAACTGTTTTGAGACTTTTGAAGTGTGAAGTCCAAGTCTTCAGTTATAATAATGTCTGTCTAGGCCATTTCACTCTGTTTTAAGTATGCTTGAGGTAAGAGATTGGGCTAGTGCAAGATAAAATGTGCCTTTTAGGACCTGGAAAGAAAAGATCAGAACCTAGGAAAGCAAAAGTCAGTCAAGGGATCATTATAACCTCAAAGTGTTGTTCTCTACCTCATCACCCCACAAGCACATCAGCAAAGTTTTCTCTTATCAGCTCAGTGTAGAGTTTGGACCAGTCTTCAGTGAACAAAGTCAACTCTTCTTCAAAATTGTCCTTGGGAAAGTTAGTTTACAAAGAGTAAAAATAAGGTAAAAGAAGTTTTAGGAATTTTATGCCATATGAACTTTCTTTAAAGGAAGTTTAATTTGGAAATTGTCCTGGAGATAGAACAGGAAAGTTCATAGCATCATATAATGGTTTGATTTGCAAGGCATCATAAGCACAGAATTATAGAATCATAGAAAATTAAGGATTGGAAGGGATCTTATAGATCATCGGACTCCAACCTTCCTGCCAAGGGCAGAGACACTTTCTACTACATCAAGTTCCTCAGAGCTCTATCCAACCTGGCCTTGAATACTTCAGGCATGGGGCATCCATAAGTTCTCCTGGCACTCTGTGCCAGGGCCTCACCACCCTCACAGAAAATAAATTCTTCCTAATATCTAATCTGAACCTACTCTCTTTCAGTTGAAGTCATTCTTGCTTGTCCAGTCACTACCTGCCCTTTTAAAAAATTTCTCTCCATCTTTCTTGTAGGGTCCCTTCAAATATTGGAAGGCCTCAAACAGATCACCCTCAAGCTTCTTTAATGCTTCCTAAACATGAGTGGATTCACCCAGCAGCTAGACTCAGATATTGTGTTTACCCTGTAGCAACCCCTTGATCTCAATCTTGATAGACCTCAGGCCTGAATAATGAGGCTGAAACTGGTTGAGGCCCAGAAAATCTCTGTCCTCTTGGTCCATATTTTGGGTTACTGGTAGCTGTTATGGTCCTCTGTAGGTAACCTAACAGGTGTGCCATATTCAAAATGATACATCATTCACATCTAAAATAAGTGACAGTTGGGTTTGGGTTTGGGTTTTTTGTCTCCCCAACAAGAAGTACAGGCAGCAGTTTCAGAGTGAAGCCACAGAAACTGCAGAGTTTGGTTTTTTTGCTGTTGTTGTTGCTGAATTGCTTCGTTTTGATTAAACCTTTGGGTTTGCTTGCAAAATTAGCCATGTGCTATCTAGTGATTGGGAATGCATTTTTAAAGTGAATAAGGTGGGATGGACTGCAAAAGCTTAGTTGTCCAGAGAGTGATTATAATCTTTTATGCATCAAGTGCTGCTCCAAAGCTATTCCAGAATGATAACTGCTGATAGCAAGTCAATCAAAGCTCTCTGTGACAAAAAAATGGAAATCTCACTCTGTTTCTTGGCAGAAATCTACCTCAGCAGTTGCCCAGCATTAGCAGAGCTTGCTGGCACCTGTGTGGTTCACAGACGTGTGATCAGCCTCTTGTTTCTGCAGACGGAGGAGTCTCTGTGGGTGTTCACAAGCCTTGAAAAGAAGCAGCCTTGCAATAAATGACTGGAGCTCTCCAGGCTGTTATTACTGTGCCCAGCACATTCACAGTCGTAAAAACTGAAAATGCAGCAGAGTAAAAGCAGCAGCACAAGTGTACTATTTGCTAAGCTCTGAAAGCATACTTATGGCTTGGTAGATGAAACAGCAAAAGGAGCTGACTGTTCGTGTGTTTGTGGAAAAGAACAAGGATGAAATTCTAAGAAAATGAAGTTCTGGGAATGAAAGGGGAGTAATGTCACTGTACTGAAGGACTGAATAATGGAAATAATGAATTCTTTGATTGTTCAAATATCTGAATTGTCAGAAAATATTTCCTGAATTACAAGATTAGACTGCAAAAGCCACCTTTCATCATGGCACAACATGGATAGGGGTTGTTGTGCTTTTTCAGGCTGATCGTCCCTAACTCAAAACAAAGTGTGGTAGTCTTGAACATTCAAACTTTTGCATATGTCTCTTAACCAAAAGTGCCTTAATTGTACTCAGTTACCAAAACAGCTGAGAAAAACCTGCCTTGTGTATAATAGCATGAAAGATCATTTTAGCATACCTTTTCAGTTTGTCATTTTTTAGAGTAACTGTAAAACAGATGTCATTTAGCAGCAACTAATTCAAATAGCTGGTAGCTACCAGGGGGAATCAGTCTTTGAATTAGACATTATAATGGATTCAGCACAAGGAAAGATAAATTGAAATTTTTTTCATCAGCCACCTGTTCAGGTGAGCTTTCAGAAAAAATATTTGTATTGTCATTTTTCTGCTTTGGGCTCGGGTACAGTTAATTTCCCCTATAGCAGCTAGTATAGAGCTATGTTTGCATTTGTGCTGAGAAAGATGTTGATGATACAGAGATGTTTGTGTTACTGCTGAGCCTCATGTACCCAGCATCAAGGTTTTGCTGCTTCTTGTGCTGCCCTGCCAGTGGAGAGGCTGGAGCTGCACCAGGAGCTGGGAGGGGACCAAGCTGGAACTGACCCAAGGGATATACCACACTGTACAGCATCATGCTCAGCACATAAAGCTGGGAGGATAAGAAGCAGTGGGGGACGTTTGGAGTGATGGCGTTTGTCTGCCCAAGTCACCATTAGGTGTGATGGAACCCTGCTCTTCTGGGGATAGTTGAACACCTCCTGCCCATTGGCAGGTTTTGCTTCGCTTGTGTGTGAGGTGTTTACCTATTAAACTGTCTTTATCTCAGCCCATGAGATTTTTCACTTTTACTTTTCAAGTCTCCCCCCAGTCCTGCTGGTGGGGGCATGAGCGAGTGGCTGTGTTATGCCTCATTGCCAGCTGGGATTAAACCCCATCGTAGATAACAGCAGCTCTGATCTGCTTACCACAGCTCCTTGTGCAACTAAAGCCACATTGGTAAAAACATGTTCTTCCAAATAAACAAGGGAATGACATGCAATTTCTGTGTAGTTATGCAATTTCAAAAGAGAGAGAAATTATCAGGATACTTCTTTGGGGTGGTAGGAGCTTGGCCACCTGCTCCAGCTGCTTCAGCTGCTCCAACCTGGGGACCCCCTGACCAGATGTTGGAGTCCAGCCAGTGCCCCGGAGACATGGGCTGCTACTTTCCTGGTTGTAGGCTCAAATCACAGCAAAGATGCTTAGCAAATTGCCAGGTTGCTTTACTAGCAAGCACATGTCCCCTTGTCTATGCCTCCATGTATTTTATCTCCATTTCCCCCTTCTTATTATCCCTTGTTGCATTTAAAAGGGACTCGTCCAGATAACCTTTAAGGAGCAGGAATTCTCCTCCCACATACACCTCCAGTTTCCTCCTAAAAGGGGAAAAAGTACTGATGTACTCCATTCTTTTAAGATTTGTATCATTATGTGAAAAATTAATTTATTTTGCTTCTGTAATTCTTCAAAGTGTGTCCTTAGCAATGATAATCCACCTTTTCTCTGTCTGCTCTAGCTTTTACCTATCAAAAAACCCCAAACCCATGTGATAGAACTTCTGTTAAGCTAAATTACTATGAAAGATATCAGTTACTGCAACCTACAATGTAAATGCAGAATAGACATGAAAGTCTACCTTTTGTTTGGAGAGTGGGGATAAGGGAAAATCTTCCAATACAGTCTCTGCAATTGTAAAAACGACCACTTTGCAGGTTGTAAGTGCAGATGGGTATTTGGTTTTAACTACTTTTCTTTTTGTTCAAGTAAGCACGTGTCCATTCTTTATAGTTTTTTCCTTGTTAGCACAGAGTATTGTTTCGGTTTGTTTCCATCACTTGAAGGTATGATGGCAAATAAAGTAAAACCAATAAAGAAAAAGCCAAATCAACCAAATCTGATGGATTTTTTTAGCTGGAGTTGTCATCATGCTGCCAAACAAGTTTAATTTTCTCCCAGTCCCAGTGATCTAACACCAGGTGGAGAAGTTCTGTCTTCTCCCTTACATTATTCAAAAACCATATATCTGCAGAACTATACATAAAAGATCATTCATGGACTCAAAAAACCTTATGAAATTGTGGAAATAATGAAAATGAGAGTTCTTCCTGCCACACAAAGTAAATTTTTTTGTTATGGAGCAAGTTCAGTATTTTGTATGTTTTGCAACCGTACCCACTGAATCAGGAGAGAAGTACTGAGGGAGGTTGCTTATTTCTAGACTAAGGAGATGAGGGGAATAACAAAAACAAATAGTTAACATACTGATGTAATTTCTATAAATTACCTACTACACCTTCATCTCTCTCTAATTAGCAAATTGAGAGTGAAAATGCAGGAAGCTGACATCTGCTTTCATATAAAAAAAACCTGAAAAAGACTGTGTCCCAGCTAAACCAGCTTAGAAGCTTATTGACAGTTGTAAAGGTCACAATTTTCATGGAATTGGAAATATATAATCAGTGTGCTCTGTGATACTTTCTTTAATTCATGGGTACTTTCTACTAAAAGCAAGTAGATGTATTCAAAAAATAAAATTTAAAGAAGCTTCAGATTAAGGTTATCACATCTGGCAAAAATAAGTCTTAAATTTTCATTTTTTTTAACACAATACATAAATGCAGAAGCACAAAGCTGCCTCAGAAGTCAACACCAACTTGGTATAATCCTGTCATAGCATGGTAGTTGCACCTGCAATATTCTCGGCAATAATGAAAGAAAGTTTGTCAGGGGAGATAATAAACCCATTTCAATGGCTGAGGAAAGAATAAATAAATAAATAAATAAATAATCTCTAAGAATAGGAACTTTTGAAGAGTAATTGACTGTACAGCTGCACAAAGCTGAGAGAGCCAGTTCTGGTGGTAGGTGAACCTTAACTACAGCAAGGCACTTAGATCCCAAAGTATCCCCTCTATGGGAACCAGCTGTGGTACTTAAAAATTCATATCCTAGCTTATGTCTCACAAACATACCCATGTAGAGAAGCCCTGAGGTTACTTTAACAAAGCCAGAGTAAATTCTCTGTTTAGAAAAAGGCCTAAAGCCTAAAACTGAAAGACCAGATTTTCAAGCATCCAGCTGCTCCTGTTGTAAAAAACAAATGCTGTTTTTTTTCCAAATCCAGTCAATGAGAATTTCAAAGACTCACAATAACTTTGTGTTCTCTAAGCAGCATCTGGTCTCATCTGATCTACATTAATCTTAACAAATACATTGTTTTCACTTGCCTGTGCAGCATGAAGTTATGACAATTTTTGTGAAATGTCCACAGGTCATGTATGTATGAAAACTGAACAGTAACAATCATATTAAGGAAAAATAACTTCTTTTTTTAAATAAAAATGTAGGAAATACAAATAGTCTTGAACATTAAACAGCAAATACTTCTTTCTTAGTGCACTGTATTTAACCTAGCAGATTACAACTATGACTGTTATATTTGACATTGTAGAAGACAACTGCTTAGAGCAGATTGAAATTCTGAGAATAAAAATGGGAGATTAGAAAAACATCCTGTGGTGGTTTTTTTCCAAAGTTTGTTCACATTTTTGCTGTCAACAGAACTGCAGAAGAAATTATCAGAAGCCTTCTAGAAAATTTATTACAACTATTTGTGCTCCAATAGTAAATAGAAGTGCACTGCAAAATTTGAATAGCGAAAGCTTGGTGGAAAACTTCTATGAAAATTCTCACTAAGGAAAGGAGTAAATGCTAAGTTTCCAGGAATAAAGAGCAACCTTACACAGTGAAAAATGTCTCTGATTTTCTCTAGAAAGGAGACTGACAAAGTCAGAGCAGATGTCAACGGCCTTTGCTGTTTGAAATTGTCTAGCAAGTGCCTTATGACAGCAAATGTTTTATTTCTTCCAATGAGAAATTTTGATATAACATTTTTGCTTCAGATATGAAGTTGCAGCCCATATATCAAGTAGAACATTTGTTCAAGGCAATGTGCATGTGCCTGAGGTCACTAATGCCCTGAGTAGCCACAGTTTTGCCCATTCATAAGCACTTCTCTCAGTCAAATCATCTCTGGCCTTTGACTGATAAAATGATTTCTCCCGCATTCTTACTGCTTTAGTAGAAGTGAACCCACAGATCTTGCTTTTTAACCTTATTTCATAACTTGACTTATGATTCAATCCCATTCTGCTTGATGTTTTTGCTATATATATGATTGGACATTAATCATAACAATCTAACATCTCAAGTCTAAAAAAATCAAATTGCTAGAGAAAGTTAAAGCTCTAATAGTAGGGTTAACAAGAAAATAAAAAGCAAGCACAGCACATAAATTGAAGGAGTTATTTAAACTGTGGCCTGAATGTCTAATAATCCACAGTGAAACTGAAGTGCACGGCAAGAGAATTCACCTATATCAAAGCAAATGTAGTTTCTAGTACAACACTAATGTCACCACAAGACACCATTGCTTCTTGACAGCATATTCTCACAGCGTTATATATTCACCACTTCATGCTAATGAAGCAGTGTTTATAGACAGTGTCCTATGGAAGCATTCTTGTTAAGTGCTATGCCTAATATAAAATTAAAATTTCACTAAATAAAACAGAATTTAACGAGAGTAGCTGTTTGTCCTGAAGTAGGCACCTGAGCAAACTATTCTAATCTAATCTATTTTATTCTAGTCTAGGGTAAATGATAAGCTAATCATATTCTAAACACTGTGGAGATTCTAACTTATCTTTTTTTTTCCCCAGGTTTTTTGAGTTCAAGAAATTAAGAAGTCTGTAATTTCTGCTAACAATAAACAGTGTGCTCTTCTTTACTTTTGAAATGCAAACTAGTGAGCATTGATGGGATAGTTCCATAAGAATTTTCTTCTTCCATGATGAAAGTCAGAAAAGGAGTCCCAGAAGAAAGAGTTTCAGAACATCGTATCACCAGGTCTTCAAATATTTCCAGTGCTCGTAGCAGGTAAGTAACACTGCAATATATTAAGATTGTTTATATAATTCGAAACAATAACTTATTTTAGATGGTTTTATCATTTGCTGTTTTATGACTACAAATTAGATGAAAAAGCAGGACTTAAACTTTAATCTCAAAACAAATAACTCTGTCTTTCTAAATTGCAGCACTCCACCCTACACCACTCTTTCCAAAAATGAATTAATTGTGTTGGGAAAAAACATTTTTCTCCACAATCACATAAACTGCACAGGGAATATACTTTTCCTTATTAAAAACATGATCCTCCTTTATGATATTTACTGCCGCAGAATGACAAGATGGAAGGCTTAAAGATCATCTAGCCCATCTCTTTGCATGAGGCAAACTCAGCATTATTGACTTGATTCCTGACTGATGTTTGTCCAAGTTACAGTTAGAGAAACTCCACATCATCCTCAGACAATGTATTTGAGTGCTTTGTTATCGGCCACTATGAAAGCTGTCCTAATGCATAATTTAAAGCTGTCTCTTTTGTCTGTGGCTGATAAATTTTACTGTCCCCTATGTGCATATAAGACAGACCATTTTTTCCTACTTGAGGCAATTTTTCTGTCAGTCAAATATCTGTTTCCACAGTTCTTTAGATACAAAGCAAAATGTTCAGATTCTCCTTCTAGATCATATTTACTGTACTTCTGAAAATTATTCTTACTCCCTGGACTCTCTCATTTGGTTTGTTACTTTCTTGGGGAGCAATACCTAGAATTGAGTGCTTTTTATCATACAGCAGTTCAGCTGTTTCTGAAGTAAGTATCAGATCCTAAGGAATGAAGACTCCAGAAAAGGAAAAATGTAGTGACAGTCAAAAAATCTCATTGTGAGTAAAAGCAATTGTATTCATAAGAATGATGTTACACACCAATACTGCACACTAGTTTCATGGAAAAAAAGAGAAAATTTCATATTATTTCAATGCCTTATAGTCTTCTGCCGGCAATTTTGCTTAGAGTATCCATTGCTGGGGTGGAAGGAAAGAGTGGGAATATGTAGAGGATTCCATAATTACACTTAAAATAACAGTTTCAGTGAAATTGCCAAATGTTTCCAATAATCTGGTAACCTTCTCAACATCAAGAAGTAACTAATATGAACATAATTTCTTTCACTATCTTTGCCTACAGAAAAACTGCTCATTTTTAATACATGCATTGCAATCAGAACTATATTATTTTGACACCTAAAATACATTATACTAAAGTATTTTTAAATAATTTAGGCTACAGAATAGGTATTCATTAGCATTTTAATTTTTTTCTTTAACCGTTTAAAGGAAAATTAGAAAATGGTAAAATAAAACAAGATGAACAAGATAAAATTAAAATTACTACTCAATCCCCCAATATCAGGAAGCTCAGCTGAGATTTGAATGATAAAAGAAGAAAGCAGTGAGAGATCCTAGATACTGTTTTCTTGGTGCTCAGGTGAAATATACTGACTTTGTTAGCTGTTTAAAAAACTCAGAGACTTACCCACAGAAATCAAGAGTGATGGCTAAAGGAAACAGAAGTATTTATTTAAATTATTTCAGTGCTGCGAGGCTCATAGAGAAGTAATTGGACTGGAAGATCCTCAGAGTTGACATTAATAGGGATCATGCTCAACAAGTTTTTTTGGGTTTTTTTACTCCAGTCTGAATTGGGAATAAATTAGGAAATAATGAATCCTGGCAGAAAGTAGCTTACCTATTTATTTTGTATTGTTTCTTAGACCATGAAGACCATGAAGATACTCAAGATCCTACTTGAGGGATTTCTCTGTATTTATTTTGTGCTACTTTAGCATACAGAGCAACTGATACCAGACTTAAGAATGCTTCAGAAGCTCATTTCTGTACTTCATCTGACAAGAAACATCAATTAATTATTTTTTCAGTTGTCTGAATACAAAAACACACACAAACTCATATTTCAATAAAACATAGTAATACTTCACATAGAGATTTTTGAGTCAGCTGTCTTGTAGCAAGTGATGTTGATGAAGACAAGTCTGTGGTAGATGCTTTCCTAGAAGCAGAAATATATAGGGATGAGTGGACAGTACAATTCTGTTTTGTCACTATTAAAAGGACATCTTCAAAATAGTCTCTGATCCTCATCATCACCCATTAACTTAACCCTTATTAACTTAAAACTGCCTAACAGTTGCTCACAGCATGTGTAGTATCTGCTATCACTGTATTTGTCCTTCTGCAGTGGGATTTGTAAGGCTTGGGGGAAGAAACTAAACCCTTTCAGCAGCAGCCAAGAAGTGATCATCATCTGCTGTCCACAGTTAACAGCAGAACGCACTCTTGCATGTGATGATGTGAAAATGCCTACCAAGGAGATAATTTCTCACAGATACACATTATCTAATGCTAACATGTATAATTCATGCATATAAATCAGATGCTTGTTGAAATTTAGACGTGAAAACCAACCCAAAGGTGTATAAGCTTCTTCCAGTTTGGTAGGATATGGAACAGTTTAGCCTCCTATACCGTTTTAAGCACTTCCCTGTACAGGACGTCAGTAATGTATTTAAGACTGTTTAGCTTTTGTAGTCATTAGCTGCACATCCAGACTCGAAAATGGGGATATCTTTATGCTGATTTGCTTGCAAGGGAAAGAAAGACAGAAATAATACTAGCTGATGGCTACATTTATCCACCCAAGTATAAAATGAAGGAGACATGGAATTTATTTATGTTTAAGTTCACCTATGCAGTGCTCAATCAGTTTGCCTAAGAAAAAGAAAGAAGTGACAGTCCTTGTCATTGCAAAGGATTGTCACTACACTTCTGTGTAGTGTATAGTTCAGAATTGTTCTGAGCTATTCTCCAATATTAGTTCCAGGTGTCTTATTAAAAAAAAAAAAAAAAAAAAAAAAAAGAGAGAGAGAGAACTATGCAATATCTCAGACAAAATTCAAAGGAATAATTTTATTGCCAGGCATCATTTTGGTCAATATGACCTTCAAGAGTTAAAACATTAGGCGTTTTTGGAACATGCACACAGAATAACTTTATATAACTTGTGGTTTTCTCCTCTCCACTCCCACTCTTTTCTGCTAATCACAGGAGCTGCTCTGCTAGGCAACAGTACAGTAAGGCATTACCTTTAGATGTCAAAAGCATCTCTGGGAAATTATTCAAGCCCACTGTTCATGTATTCTTCAGGAAATAGTTCAGTGAAAGATCAGCAAAACAGTGATTTCATTAAAAAAACTCTAATACTGTGACATGGTGTAAATCAGTTTCTTCAAATTCTGTCATGCTCTCTCCCTGTTGTAAAACAGCTTCTTATATTTACTGGTAAAATCAAATGTATTTTAAAATCATTGTAATAATTTCATTAATTTTGGACTGAATACTATTTAAATAATATTTATTAATTTGTTCCCTCTAATTTAAGATTTTAAAAAATCTGAAGTATAAATGCTAAAAAACTAAGCAGACTTTCTAACCAGCTATAACCCCACCAATGTCACTAAAAGACCAATGACATCAAGACAATGAGAAAATAATGAATCCTGGCAGAAAGTAGCTTCTATACTTACCTATTATATTTTAACATAATTAGAATGCATTAGGCATCTGAATTAGAGGGAAAAGTGACAAAAGTTAGCAAAAGAGCAAAAGGGTACCAGGATAATGAACTGAAAGAAAGAACTGAGGCACAGAAACCTTACAGCACTCTTGGTGTTTTTAGAGAGAATTGAGCTTTTGCAATCTGGTATTCTTCTGATTGCAAGCCTAGAATGTGCCTGCAGAGGTAGTCTACAAGGTAAATGGAATTATAGCTAAGATCTCAAAAGCTTACTGTCTTGTGCTTTTACATGGGTATTTCTTAACCTTAATGGAATATAGCCAATTAAACTTTATTATCTCATAAACCTCCAAGCCTATCTCCTTTTTATGAGTTCCTTATACTGCTTTCACAGCTAGTGCAAGTAATTTATAGTGATCCATGACAAGGAAATTCAAACGGTGTATTGCCTTATGTAACTAAGCAATTTCTCAATTATTGATTAATCAGCTAGTTATACTAAGAAAAACTCTTCTTTTGTTAATGAGAGATTTAGCCCAACAGTGTCTGGATTCACTGCTCTGAGGAAATATGCAGGTTATATCTATATGTTTTAATTATTTCCTTCCAATCCTGATGCCACCTAAGAGTAAATATTTAATTCTGGGAGCATTTACCTATATAAAACTGTCTTTATTTCCATTAGTTTGTAAGAAAAACAGTTCTTGTTTATTTACCTTCTTCTAGATTATTTTTGCATTTTAGTTTTCAGTGGAGCTTTATCTTGAAAAGCCCACTCAACTGAGTTCTATTCAGTATTGCTCTTCATTTCAATTTTACACTAGGACTTAGTGCCAAATTGAGCAGTGTTATTTAAAAAGCAAAATCCTGCCCATCATTATTTATTTCCTGAAATCTCCAGAAAGTTTATTATATGTAGATATTTTGGGTTATCTGGATTTATTCAAGTTACTCCAAGTACTTTTCCAAGAAAGGCTCTTAGGGAGCCCTACTTTAGAGTTAGTCTATTACATTTAGTGCAATTACCTCGTCTCCCCCTGGGCAGGTGAGCCACTGCTCTCTTTCCTACACAGTCTCACCATCACACACCCATATGTCCACAACCTGAGCCATGGTTTAAGTTAGTTATTCCAGGCAACACAAATCTCAGTTGAAGACACGTTTCACCTGATCTGTACACAGCTCTCAATGCCATCCAAAGCCCATGACTGTTAGACGCTTGGCTGCAATGCTAAGGCAATTAAACATCTAAATAGACAGACATGTAGCAAGCCTTTTAATGAGTCTGAAAAAAGGTCAAACTTGGAGCATGCTTGAGCTAACGTTTTCATTTTATTTCAGAAAAAATACTTAAGAGACGTAAGTGTATCTCTTCAAAAAATCCCATTTTATGTTCCACAAAATATTGGGGGTTGAAATTTGTTTACTTTGTAGAGATTAGCAGAACTGTAATGTTCATGTGCTTTTTATTATTCATGAGATTAACTATCAAACAGCTAGGTAAAGAAAGCACAATGCAGTGCTTATAATTCTGAGAAAGTAATCACTGCAAGTCACAATTGCTAGACAGTACTACTGTTTTTTATGAGCAAGATAATCCAGATTCAGACCCAGTACAAACTATTCCTAACTCCTGCTGTTGTCAAAAAAACCAATGAACTCAAAGAACTCAATTGCTACAAAATTCTGGACCTTTGTGTACTGCACAGTCAAGATTTTGTCCTTCAAAAGTAACAAAGCTCCAGATGGTACCTATAGAGAAAGAGCTAATGCAACTGGAAAGACTTGGAAAATATCCTTAATATATATTAGTGAGACTATTTTCTCTTAAGGATACTAAGAGATTTATAAAGTAAAGCCCAGATACATGGCACATATGGATTTTACAAGACAGTCCTGAAAGTTCATTGTTTTGACAACAAACAATATGAAGTATACAAATATGGATTGATCTCAGAACTCAGAAAAATTCCAGTGATTGAAATATATTTTAAGAAATTATATGTCTTGGTTCACATGCCACTATTAAAAACATGCAGTTCTGAAACTGCCAATACCATTTATATCCTGCCTTTGCATGCTGCTTCAAAAGGGATGTGTTATAATATCAAAAACATTTCTGCATTTTTACATAATTAAGCAAAAGGCATGGTCTATCAAAGCAGATTGCATCTGAAGTACCCCAGCAGAATATTTATTTAGATGAAACAAGACAAATAGTCCCAAAGTTGGACGGAATCCAATTATGTGAGGTTGAACAATACCAAGTGCTGTGTTGTGGTGCAAGTTTATTTTTTAAGTTTATTGTTAATGGTTTCTCCCTGTTGCACCCCTATTCTTGTTCTCCCCAGTTGGTTTGCCCGTTAAGATTGTATCCTTCCCAAGTTTGCCCTATATGGTAATTCCCCTCCCTCTGTCCCAGTCCCTTCCATGTCAATCAGTGTAACCCTGCCCTCCTCCTCTGCCCATCATGGAAACTCTGCCTCTCCTTCCAGAACCTTCCGCGTTACTCCCAGCTTGGGCCAATTGTTACACCCCTTTGGAAATCCCCTAAACTATGACACCCCATTAGTCCACGTGACCTCTCTTCTCCTCCCACTTGTCCCTGCTGGTCCCAAGCCACTTATATAATCCCCCTTGTTCCACCCCTGTGGATTCCTGATAGGTTGTTTGTTGCTATGAACATATTATAAGTTTCTCTGTGTGTGAGCCTTCTGATCATTTTCTCATGGGAGAACATCCTTTTGCTGTCTTTCACTCTGTATAAGCTTTCTGTAAACAAAATATCTGTGTCTGTTCTTCAAGGACATGGAATTGGTTGGCCTCCTCCTACCTATGAGGAGACTGAACTCAAAATTACTTTATCTTTCTGATATTGTAAACTTTCACACACATTTTCCTAGACGAAGCAGCAGCAGGAGCATGGAATGCTCTCTGCTGAGCCGATATAGAAATATATTAGAATTATGGAGTCATTTTAATAAATCATTTTAGCCTTCTAAAATTATTGTCAAGAGTCCTTTCTTCTGTGTGTAGACCACGACGATAGTTGTTTACTTGTATCCATCCCCTGATTTTGTTCTGCATAAAATCTGGAGCACAGCTGTGCTCGGGGCTCTTCGTGGTGGACCCCCTTCAGTGTTGTTCCTCCTCCTCCTCCTCCTCCTCTTCCTCCTCCTCTTCCTCTTCCTCTTCCTCTTCCTCTTCCTCTTCCTCTTCCTCTTCCTCTTCCTCTTCCTCTTCCTCTTCCTCTCCCTCTCCAATAAACCCCTTTCTGTTGGAATCTCAACTGCGAAGAATCTCCTCCATTCCTTCACTCAGTCCCATGATGTAACCAACAGCTTTCTCCACCGTAGAGAAGTGGCTCTAAAAGTTCAGCAGTGGGCAGCACCCCAGCCTCTGTTTTTCCCCACAGTCGGCACAGCTCCTGAGTGCTTAGAGCTAGCCTGCGCTCTGGTGGGCTGCGTCAGTGCCAGGTCCTACACTTTGACCACAACAACCCTCTGCATCACTACAGGCTGGGGACAGAGTGACTGGACAGTGGCCAGGCAGAAAGGGACCTAGGGGTACTCACTGATGGCAGCTAAACATGAGCTAGCAGTGTGCCCTGGTGGCCAAGAAGGCCAATGACATCCTGGCCTGTGTCAGGAATGTAACCAGGACCAAGGAAGTGTCTTCTGCTTGTATTTGGCACTGCTGAGGCTGCGCTTTGTTGAGTTCTGGGCCCTTCAGTGTAGGAAGGACTCGATGAGATGCTTGAACGTGTCCAGGGGAGGGCTACAAGGATGGTGAATGGTCTGGGACACAGGTCCTATGAGGAGCAGCTGAGGGAGCTGGGGTTGTTCAGCCTGGAGAACAGAAGGCTCAGGGGTGTCCTTATCAACCTCTATAACTCCCTGAAAGGGGGATATAGCCAGGTAGGTCTCTTCTCCCAGGCAACCAGCAACAGACGAGGACAAAGTCTTAAGCTGTACCACAGGAGGTTTAGGCTGGACATTAGAAAAAAAAAAATTTCACAGGAAGGGTGATTATGGGCATTGGAATAGGCTTCCCAGGGAGGTGGTGGAGTCACCGTCCCTGGAGGTGTTTAAGGAAAGACTGGACATGGCCTTAGTGCTGTGATCTGGTTGACGAGGTGGTGTTTGGACTCAATGATCTCAAAGGTCTTTTCCAACCTAGTGAATTCTGTGATTCTGTGGGACTTCTTTTGTTGTCCCATGATTTAAACCTATTTTGTAGGCTATAAATGAATAACACACATCACATCAAAGTGTGACTTAGCAAAAATAGGAGTTCATGCCCAAATTTTAAGAATAAGTGTAGGTCTTGCCTCAGTCCCACAAGTGACCAAAATAAAGACTATAAATACTTACATGCAGGGAGAAATTTCAGAACATATCATGAAAACATTTCAGTGCTGTTTCTGTCTCAGGACAAGAAACTACATTCATTTCAGTTAAAACACAGAGCAAATAAATTGTTTCAAAACATTATCATTAGAATATCAAATTAACAGTCACAGTAAGCTACTGAGGCCAAAAAAATTCACAAAAATTCCTACAGGTATCTCTTTCAAGTGATTGAGCTCAGGTTATATCCAACACAGGAATTCCAAAAGCATTGATGCCATTGAATTTCCAGTTCAGATTCCCACTTGTTAAAATTGGTTGGATCCACTTTAACATCCTGTTATCTGCTTCTGTATTCATGAGCAAGGTCCCAACCTATGTTTTTCTCAAAAGGTGTTCTTTCCCCAGTAGCATGAGGGCTAGTTACAGTTATAGACTAGCTAATATTCTCTCACTTCTTGGCCTTCTCTTCCCAGGACCAAATTTGTTTTATTACATTTGATGGAAGAAATGCATTTCAAAGCACTAGAAATGACATAGAAAACCACTCTTTTTTCCCAAATCTCTCTCTTCCATGAACAATCAACCTGTTTATAACCATTGCCCACAAAGTCTCGCTACTGATCAAGCTGCCTTGAATTCAGGTTTTATGGGAAGCTTGGGTGTATGTAGCATCACAGATCACTTTGGTTGTGTGTCATTAGGAGTGATCTGTAACACAGCAAGTCTACTGTACATTTGCAGTAAGTTTGGTAGGCAAGCCAGACTATTTTCCTGTGACAAGTTGACAGATATGAAAACTTCAGCTAGTTGTCAGTTCATATGCAAATTGTCTCAATTATCGGAAAAGACAGGGCTTTATTTTGAGTTTACATCTTGGTTTTCTTAGGTTTTTAAAAAGGCAAGACTGATGCTACAAGGAACAGAAATCCAACAGTCCCACGGTCTGTACGAACAAACACATTTAGATCACACAAGCATTACAGTCCTGCCATCTGAATCAACACAGTGTTTGTCAATTGCCAAAGGGTAAAACAGGTTATAAAGTCACTTATTCATGCTGGTGTAGTAGACATAAAGTCTTCACAGTGCATTACAAATTTGCGTAATGTTGCTTTTTCGTTTGGACTTTTGATTGAGCTGAGCGGTATGAAAAGTCCATCTGCATTTAACCAAAGATATCCTGAGCAAATACAGGGCTGCAGATGCTGAAGAACACTAATTATTCCAGCTGAGACTGACATTCAGCTGTATTCAATCATTTACTCCTCATTGACCCTTTTCCTGAAGGCAAAAATGACAGAACAGTGTATATTTATCAGATTACTTATGTCAGGTCTGAAACCAGCTAAGAATCCTTGAATATAAATGCTTACCTACAAAACCAGAAACTTGGCCCAAATATAGATGAGTGTATGGAGATCTTTGCATTAGCTTCAATCATCCATTAATCACATGAAATAGATTCTCTGAATATCAGGATAGAATAGAAACAAAGACCAAAACTACTAAAAATAATTTAAAAAAAAAACCAAACAAAAATAATTTAAAATAAATTCAAAAAACCCTAAATGTGTATGGACATATAATCTATGGCAAGTGAAAGTCCTGAGCCAGTGCTCTCTTTTAATTAGAAATTTTTTAAGTATCAGAGGGGTTTATTTTGGGTTTTTGTTTTTTTTTTTAGAGTGCTGACATAAAATTAGGTGCCTTATTTCGTTACCTGTCCACCGACATTTGATAACCTATTTCTGGATGGCTACTCTTAGAGTTTTGAGATAGGTGTTAGTCTTTCTGACCAAAATCAATGGTGATTTTAACATAAATTATGCTTAAGCTATGCAGTGTGTTGTAAGACAAATCCATCATCCATTAAAATATCTCTTTCATCTTCAGCATCTTACAGTGTCAATGTTGTGGTCATTGATCTTACCATTCTGTTTTGAACTGCAGCTCTAGGTTTTGATAATTTGAGCTTCTTGACACCTTTATTTTTATTCAAGTACTCGGAGAAATACGCCTTTCTGTGAATGCCCTAACCAGCTTCCACTGAGGCAAACTGGAATCTGTTCAGTGAATTTGTTCAGATTTGGAGCACATCCTGAAAATTTTTAAAAACTTTTCACATGATCTCTAACTTAGTGTATAATGAACACAGCAGATGTGTTTCTCTGTAGAGTTAACCAAGATTATTAAAAAAAAAAAAATTATTCTTTAATAGAGCTCTGATAATTCTCCAGCCACAGATCCCTATTAAAATCGACAAGAAAGTATGCATGTGGTAGAACTCACTTTAAAGACCATATATTATCTGCTTTTTTGTGTGCAGATAAACAATTCTATATTAATTTCATTGAAAAGCAAGATAAATAAGCATCTGACACCCAGAGTATTATGGAAATAATTAAAACCATTAAGAACGGGTTTTGTATGTTAACATAAATTGACACGGCTTACCAGAGCATGGGCTCGCTCAGAGACACACCAGCAAGCCACACCAGGTGTGGGGAACGGTAGGGGCTGGGGTGTCACCCACTGCCGAACCTGCTGCTGTACAGTGATGGATGTTGTCCTCGTCGCAGATCGAGCGAAGGAAGAGAGGGAGACTCGTTGTTGAGGTTCCGACAGGATGGGGGGTTTATTGGAGCAATCAAGGAGCAGCGTCGAACGGGTTCAACAACAGAGAGTATGGAGCACTGCTGTGCACGGGTTTAAATACAGTAAATTAAGGGATGGGTACAAACAACAATCCGATCAGAAATCAACAGGGTGGAGCAAAGGGGATTACATAATGGACTTGGGGCCAATTAGGACAGGGGGGAGGAGTAGGGAGGTCACATGGACCAATGGGATGTCGAGGTTTAGGGGATTTTGAAAGGCATGGAATCAACAAGGATTGGCCCAACCCGGGAATGACACAAAAGGCTCAAGAAGGAGAGGCAGAATTTCATTGATGGGCAGGTGACACAGCTCACCGGGCCAGGGCTAACTCAGCCATACACACACACACTGGCAAACCACGCCAGGTGTGGGGAATGGCAGGCGCTGGGGTTGTCACCCACTGCCGAACCTTTAGGGCAGCAGCCCTTCAGTGAGGATGATGTCTGTGACAGGAATCAGGTAAAGGAAGAGAGGGAGTTTTTTTCCTGGTAGAGGTTCCAGCAGGCTGGGTTTATTTGGAAAGATGAACAGGGCAGAGTAACAGCAACCAGAGAGCGGGGGGAGGAATGCCGAAGGGTGCAAGCAGGAAAAAGCCCCGAGTGTTATAAATGAATAAAGTTGAAATTTTGGGGGTCCTAAAGTTATTAATGAAAGTGTTATGATGTTATGTACTGTTAATTAAGTTAATGAATTAATATAAATGTAGTGAGCTGTAGTTGATGAATATGGTTGTATTATGTCTGAGGGTTAGCAGCTGAGAAGAGGGATGGTGGGCGGTATCTCATTAGATTGACAACAAACCTTCTAGAAAAGTGACATCATGGAGCTGGAGCAAGGACTTGATCTGGGATTAGAGAGCAAGCTGCCCAAAAAAAGGACAGAATTCGGAAATGATTGGCTCAGAACAAACGTCAGTATGGACCAATCAAACGTCAAAAATGGACTAATCAGTGCCCGGATCCTGAGCGTTCCAATCACATGGACTCAGAGATTTTAAAAGGCTTTGGGTGCTCAGCACCTGGGTCTTTTCATTGGGACCTATCTCCCCTTGAGACTCGACTCCTTGGAAACACCCTGTGCAGCTGCATCTCGCACAGTGTTACTGTATCTCCAAGTTGTTGTTAAGTCCTGGGCTTATCCCGAGCTTTAGGTTTCTGTGCTGTTCTGTTTTAATTAACAGGCTCAATTTTTTTTTAAGTTAATTTAGCTTCCTTTTGTTTTTCTTCTTCATGTTGAGTTTTTATTATTTTTGAGCCATGTTTTTAACAACCGGGGGCCTCATCTGGGATCGCCACACCCAGAGGCAGTCCCGAAGCAGAACTTGGATGATTTCATTTCTGACCACGGACAGCTGGCAAGGACCAAAGGACAGTAAGAAGACCCAAGAACTTGGACAAAACACTCTGGACAGCAGGAGAGGGACTCATGGGACTCAGGTGAGTTGCTGCGAGTGGCGGTGGAGGGTACGTAAGCGTGCGCCCTGATTGGTGTTTGTGTGAGATGGGGGCTGGCGACTCACATCCCCCAAAATGAGTGTGGACCTCCGAGTACCGCGGTTCCGGATTCCCACTAGGGGGCCGGCTGGGAAAGGAGGGAAACAAGTGGAAACCAGGAGTGTGTGTGGTACCCTCACTGCTCAGACATCCCCAAGGTATCCTAAGTGGGCTGGATTGGGGGATAAGTGGGCAATAGTTCCCATATGGGCTAGTCCCAAGAGCACTCAGAGAACACTCAGTGGGTGAGGGGATACCTGTCCCAGTAAATTTGGAAGAAATTCCCTTAAAGGGAATTTTAGAAAGCAAATTCAAGCGGCCCCTCCCCCAGCTGGTTCGGGGGGGAAAAAAAAATTCCTTGGAGAAAAGTGGAAAAAAATCTGTTTAATTAACAGGCAAAAGCATTCACCAGCACAAAAAAAAATATTGAACAATATTAAACAGTAAAACTCTTGCCGCTCTAGGAGAGAGAGGACGACCTCAGAGAGAGTCCCAGGCTGTTATCAGTTCCTCTGGCACTGGAAATGCTGCGGCCCAGGCCTGGCCCGGCGGGCCACAGGTGTGTGAACTCCCAGTACTCTTCTGGGTGTTCAGTCCAGAGCAGGTTTAAACAGGTCCAAAGGAAAAGAAAAAAAACCTCAGTCCAAAGAACTTCTCTGCCTCAGCTAGCTAAAACTAACTAAAAAGCCAAGAAACACTCTGTCCGTGCTGCAGATGCACCGTCCGAAGAAGGAATGTGGAGGAGGGAAGAGCAAAGTCTGAAAACATTCTGCAGGCTTTATTGCCCCCCCTCTTTGCACTCAGACTGAATCTTAAAGGTGCAAAACTTATTTCCTAAGCTACACAGATGAATGAGGATAGCAAGCCTCATAACGTCAACCCAGAACAATACCCTAGCAGGTTGTCAGAGGTCTGAGCTGCCAGAGTCTCCCAGGGGTGAGTGCCTTGGAAGAAGTGCCCGAACGCATAAAGGAAACTCCCATGTTCACAGTATAAGACCCAGGCATCTGTGGACCTTCTAAGAGAGGAGTGTTCAGAAGGGTTCTGCCCTCTGTGGAAGTAGGACCTGTGGGGGTGGGTTACAACTCCTAACCGGAGACAGGAGTGAGAGTGGCCACCGGATAGGGGAGTGTTCTTCTTCGGGCAGGGGCAGGAAACAGGACCCGACCACAGGGGAGTAGGACCTCGGCTAGCTGCACGTGCAGGGTGCATAGGGTAACTGGATGAGTAGACGCACTCGATCTAGGTTATGAGGGAGTAGTTGGGGGATACCTCTTAAAGCAATGACTGGTTGGGGAGGGCTAAAGCCACCAGTTAGGGGAAGCCAGTCCTGCTCACCAGGAGCAGGACGTTGGAGTAAACCTCTCAGCGCGGTGACTGGCTAGAAAACTAGGGCCACCAGCTGGGGGAAGAGGACTTGTTCACTAGGAGCAAGACCCCAGGGGTTGTTAGAACCTGCCAAATAGGACAGGGCTGAGTTTTGTCTTAAGTCATATTAAGTTTCAGTTGTTTACCTTTAAAGTCTTGAGTTTATAATAATTTAGTCTTTAGCGTCCAGTATTCTTTATGTATTATTACTGTTAGACATCTCTTATTGGTTACTGTTTTTGGTGTTTGTTAGTTTTAGGTTGCTTGTTTGCTACAGATTTATTGCTTTATAACTAAAGAAGTTTCATTTATATATTCTTAACTAAATTCTATAACTAAAGAAGTATTTCTTTATAATAGTCTTTATAACTAAGTAAGTTATTTTGTGTTTGGTGAAGTGGTTGGCCCAGGACAGCTATATTGCTGGTGCAAGTGACTCAGAGGGAGCTACTTTATAGATCAGGCTGGTGTGCCGAACCAGGAGCCATTTCAAGTGTCCAGAGGTGGTAACTGAGGTGGGCTCAGGGGAGCCATTTTGTGGTATGGAGGCTCAGAGGAGCCAGTTTGGTTTCTAGGATTTGAGCCCTCCTAAGGGGAGGGGTAAGAACTGAGGCTTCAGTGACTGATGCAGAAATGGGATGGGCTAGGAAGGCCCAGGAGGGAGAGAGAGGGTCCTGGTGGCCATCTTGTCTGCCCTTTAAAGTGGTAATTTATGTATATATGTACGTATTTTATTTTATTCTTAGATAATTAAGTTGGATGTGTGAATTGTTTGTGATTGGAGTTTTGTGGTCAGTGATAGCTAGTTAATTTATTTTTTCAGTTGCCACAAATTGTGAAATTTATTGGATTATATTATTTTTGTTTGTTCTATTGATTTTGAATACAAAAGCACCAGTTCAGTGCTTTGGACCATTATTAGTTGTATTTAGTTTGATCTNTTGTGGTATGGAGGCTCAGAGGAGCCAGTTTGGTTTCTAGGATTTGAGCCCTCCTAAGGGGAGGGGTAAGAACTGAGGCTTCAGTGACTGATGCAGAAATGGGATGGGCTAGGAAGGCCCAGGAGGGAGAGAGAGGGTCCTGGTGGCCATCTTGTCTGCCCTTTAAAGTGGTAATTTATGTATATATGTACGTATTTTATTTTATTCTTAGATAATTAAGTTGGATGTGTGAATTGTTTGTGATTGGAGTTTTGTGGTCAGTGATAGCTAGTTAATTTATTTTTTCAGTTGCCACAAATTGTGAAATTTATTGGATTATATTATTTTTGTTTGTTCTATTGATTTTGAATACAAAAGCACCAGTTCAGTGCTTTGGACCATTATTAGTTGTATTTAGTTTGATCTTTTTGTTGTAATTAATTAATTAATATTCCATTGCTTTGTTTGATCCTGATTTTTTACTGTTATTCAATTGTAAAATTCATTGGGTTTTTTATTTATCATTATTTAATTTCAATTGTTGCATTGAACTTTTAATTGTTTTTATTTTATACCAATTGTTTATGGGATTTCAATTAGTTAATGCTAATTGTTTTATTACAATTGTTTACTGTTTCATCTGAATTTAATTGGTGATTTGAATTCCAATTGTTTTATTCGATTCAGCCGGATAATTCCAATTGTTTTACTTCAATTATTATATTGAAGTTCAATTGTCTTATTTCAATTGTTTTATTGGAGACTTATTTATTAGATTGGAATTATTTTATTTCAATTGTTTTATTTTATTTCAATTGTTCTGTTAGATTTGATTACTTTGTTGTAGATTCATCATATGCTATTTTGATTATTTTATTTCTAATTTGGATAGAATTTATCATAACTAATCAAGATGCCGATTACTGTTTGTTATTGTAACTATTTATTTGAATGTCTGACTAAAAATCCGCTATTTAGTTGAATTTCAAGTATTTTATTGAAATAGTTATTTATTTAATATATTTTTATTTAGTTATTTTATTTTATATCAATTGTTTTATTTCCAATTGTTTTATCAGTTTCAAATTGCTGAATTACACATCAATTGTTTAATTCCAATTATTTTTACTTCAATTATTTATTTTCAATTGTCCTATTTGGTTTCAATTATTGCATTTAATTCCTATTGTTTCCATCTGATTTGTTTCAAAATTCCAATTATTTTATTTCAATTGTTTTTATTCTAAATTGTATTTAATTTTGATTGTTTTATTTTAGTTTTAACTGGCATTAGTTGTGACATGTTGAGATTCTGATTGTTGTATTGGATTAATTTGATCAGACATAATTCCAATTGTCTTATTTAGTACAAGTGGTTGTCATAACTTCTAAAAAGGTTGTAGTTAGTTTCCCTGGGTATATACTTTCCACGAGTTAGTTGTCTGAAATGCAATAGTCCTGTTGGCTGTTCATTGAAGCAGTTAGAGGAGTTATTTTCTTATTGGTGTGAGTTTGTTTAATCCATGTGAGTGATTTGATTTTAAATTTATTATTTGGTTAATTGGTTATTCGATTAGTTCATAAATATGGGACAGTGTGTGGGCAAGAATTCACATAAAGGGAGGGATAAGAAAACAAAACTGAGAGATATACCGCCAAATAGCCCACTAGGAGAGATGTTGGAAGAATGGGATCACAATAAGGGTTTTGACAAGTTAGATGAAGTCAAAATGATAAACTACTGTATTNTCGATTCAGCCGGATAATTCCAATTGTTTTACTTCAATTATTATATTGAAGTTCAATTGTCTTATTTCAATTGTTTTATTGGAGACTTATTTATTAGATTGGAATTATTTTATTTCAATTGTTTTATTTTATTTCAATTGTTCTGTTAGATTTGATTACTTTGTTGTAGATTCATCATATGCTATTTTGATTATTTTATTTCTAATTTGGATAGAATTTATCATAACTAATCAAGATGCCGATTACTGTTTGTTATTGTAACTATTTATTTGAATGTCTGACTAAAAATCCGCTATTTAGTTGAATTTCAAGTATTTTATTGAAATAGTTATTTATTTAATATATTTTTATTTAGTTATTTTATTTTATATCAATTGTTTTATTTCCAATTGTTTTATCAGTTTCAAATTGCTGAATTACACATCAATTGTTTAATTCCAATTATTTTTACTTCAATTATTTATTTTCAATTGTCCTATTTGGTTTCAATTATTGCATTTAATTCCTATTGTTTCCATCTGATTTGTTTCAAAATTCCAATTATTTTATTTCAATTGTTTTTATTCTAAATTGTATTTAATTTTGATTGTTTTATTTTAGTTTTAACTGGCATTAGTTGTGACATGTTGAGATTCTGATTGTTGTATTGGATTAATTTGATCAGACATAATTCCAATTGTCTTATTTAGTACAAGTGGTTGTCATAACTTCTAAAAAGGTTGTAGTTAGTTTCCCTGGGTATATACTTTCCACGAGTTAGTTGTCTGAAATGCAATAGTCCTGTTGGCTGTTCATTGAAGCAGTTAGAGGAGTTATTTTCTTATTGGTGTGAGTTTGTTTAATCCATGTGAGTGATTTGATTTTAAATTTATTATTTGGTTAATTGGTTATTCGATTAGTTCATAAATATGGGACAGTGTGTGGGCAAGAATTCACATAAAGGGAGGGATAAGAAAACAAAACTGAGAGATATACCGCCAAATAGCCCACTAGGAGAGATGTTGGAAGAATGGGATCACAATAAGGGTTTTGACAAGTTAGATGAAGTCAAAATGATAAACTACTGTATTGAAGTGTGGCTGCAAGAAAGCCTTCAGGAAGGACCTGTTAACTGGCTGTGGTATGGGTCAAAGGAGAGGTGGGTATGTTTAGCCTTGAATAAGTATGTTAACTCAAGAGAAAGGGTAAATGAAGAGGAAGTGTGGTACACAGCTTGTTGGCTGGAAGATGACATCTGGGAAAGAAATGTGAAGGTATACAGAGTGTCAAAAGAGGAAAACGAAAAGAGGGAAGAGTCTACGGGGAAGTGGGATGCCTTACATTATCTTCCACCCTCTCTCCTGGCTGCCTCCACCCCTCCAACCCATACCTCCAGCCCCCCAGGTCGCCCTCCCTGTAATGAACAGTGGGAGTTTTTCACAATTTAGACTATCACAGTTAATTAGCAAGTTTACGTAAATAACACAGTTAGACAGTTAAAATTGTTACAGTTGTTAGTCTGCACCAGGTTTCTGCGTTGAGGTATGTCGGGTTGAGTCGGGTCAGGTTCAAATGTCCCCATGTTAAGGTGTACAGGCCAGTCAGGAATGAGATGACATCATGATTGACAGCGAAGAGTCCAGAAATGGCATCAGTTAAATGACATAGCAGTAGTCACCGGGGATTGGTGCATCAGCTGACCAATCATTTGATGCCCCTGAAAAATGATTGGTCAGGAACCTCCAAATGTTATAGACCAATCAGAGCACCTAGACTGAGCCAATCACAAGAAGAATCAAAACCACACCAATCCCTGTGGAGAAGGACTTTATAAAAAGACAGCACTCACCCCATTTGGGGCTTTTTGTCTGCAGCTTCTTGCCTGTGTTCTGGGCGTGCTGAGCCATCCTTCCGGGATACAGTGTTTGTACTAGGGGGTCCAAAGCTAGTACACACATTGTATCAGGGAGGTCTGTTTCATAACAGGGGAGCTGGGAGTAGCTTGGCTCCTCACCTTCTGTCTGCCACTTTCCTTCAATAAACCGAGTTCAACTTTTTCCACTGAAAGTTGTAAGGCTCCATTTATAACACTCCCCATTCCTTCAACACCGCAAACATCTGGGACTCTGGGTCCAGAAAAAGAGGGGGTAGAACGGTATTTCCTCTGAGGGAAGTTCCTANTTTGCAGGTGCAGTTAGGGATAGGGGTGATTCCAAAAGAAGGAAGAATTGTGGCCACAATTATGGCACTGAGTTCAGAAGATGAAAATGCNTTCAAGAAAGAACTTAAAACCTTGGTAGAAGACCCCCTGGGGATAGCAAATCAATTGGACCAATTTTTGGGCCCAAACATCTATACGTGGGAGGAGTTAAACTCCATTATAGGTATCCTGTTTTCACCTGAAGAGATATAATTGATACGAATAGCTGGAATAAGAATTGGAGATAAGGAGAACAGAGCAGGGCTTCCTGGAGGTACTAAGATGCCTATAACGCAGTCTAATTGGAACCCCAATAATGAGGAAGGACGTAGGAGCATGAAGGATTATCGTTCCCTAATTATAAAAGGCTTCAGGGAGGCAGCTCCTCAGGCTAATAGTGTGAAGCTAGCCTTCAACAGCCACCAGGAAAAAGATGAAGTTCCCACTGTATGGCTAGCTAGGTTAAAAAGGAATTTTCAGTTGTATTTGAGTGTCAGTTTGGAGAGCCCAGCAGGACTGGTGTTGATGAGGGTGCATTTCGTGACTAGGGCTTGGATCAACATTAGAAGGAAACTGGAAAAGATCAAGGATTGGCAAGAGAAAAGTTTAAATGAGCTATTGAAGGAGGCACAGAAAGTGTATTTAAGGAGGGAGTAAGAGAAAACAAAGGCAAAAGCAAAGATCATGGTAGCGGTGGCTAGGGAGGGTCAAGACAGGAAAAGAGAAGAACCAAGGGGGATGGGAAAGCATAGAAAAGGAGGAATTCAAGAGCAAAACAAGGAGTTTGGGAAAGGGGAGTGCTTTTTTTGTGGCGAGAGAGGCCATTGGAGGAAAGACTGTAAGTAGTTCATGAAAGAGAACCAAAGAAACTGAGTTAGGGACTGGAGAAGAGGACTAGGGGTGTCAGGGGCTCTATTCCCTGGGGAAAACAAACAACTATAAAGCAGAGCCATTGATAAATTTGGAAGTGGGTCCCTAGGGTGAGGAACTGGAGTTTTTGGTAGATACCAGGGCTGATCGTTCTTGTGTATCCAAGGACACCAAAAGGGAATAAAATTAGTGAAGAAATATGCACAGTTAAGGGAGCCAATAGTAATCCTTTTGAAGTACCCATAATTGAACACGTAAAGGTAAAAGGGAATTCAAGAGAGGGATGTGTTGATTTGCTGTATCTACCTAAATTAGAGTGTAATTTGCTGGGTAGGGATTTGCAGGTGCAGTTAGGGATAGGGGTGATTCCAAAAGAAGGAAGAATTGTGGCCACAATTATGGCACTGAGTTCAGAAGATGAAAATGCAATCAACAGTAAGGTATGGGCAGAAGAAGGGGGCCAAGGGTTGTTAGATATACCCTCCCATGGAAATAAAGATGAGAACAGAGATTACACCCATCTGTGTCCGGCAGTACCCTATTTCTGCTGAAGGGAGACAGGGATTGACCCCTGTCATAAGAGAATTAATTAAGGACAGAATACTTGAACCATGCATGACCCCACATAATACACCTATAATTCCAATTAAAAAGTGAGATGGTACATACAGGCTGGTACAAGACCTACGAGAAGTTAATAAACAAACAGTCTCTAGTTATCCTGTGGTATCTAATCCATATATGTTATTAAGTAAAATACCACCANGGATGGGAAAGCATAGAAAAGGAGGAATTCAAGAGCAAAACAAGGAGTTTGGGAAAGGGGAGTGCTTTTTTTGTGGCGAGAGAGGCCATTGGAGGAAAGACTGTAAGTAGTTCATGAAAGAGAACCAAAGAAACTGAGTTAGGGACTGGAGAAGAGGACTAGGGGTGTCAGGGGCTCTATTCCCTGGGGAAAACAAACAACTATAAAGCAGAGCCATTGATAAATTTGGAAGTGGGTCCCTAGGGTGAGGAACTGGAGTTTTTGGTAGATACCAGGGCTGATCGTTCTTGTGTATCCAAGGACACCAAAAGGGAATAAAATTAGTGAAGAAATATGCACAGTTAAGGGAGCCAATAGTAATCCTTTTGAAGTACCCATAATTGAACACGTAAAGGTAAAAGGGAATTCAAGAGAGGGATGTGTTGATTTGCTGTATCTACCTAAATTAGAGTGTAATTTGCTGGGTAGGGATTTGCAGGTGCAGTTAGGGATAGGGGTGATTCCAAAAGAAGGAAGAATTGTGGCCACAATTATGGCACTGAGTTCAGAAGATGAAAATGCAATCAACAGTAAGGTATGGGCAGAAGAAGGGGGCCAAGGGTTGTTAGATATACCCTCCCATGGAAATAAAGATGAGAACAGAGATTACACCCATCTGTGTCCGGCAGTACCCTATTTCTGCTGAAGGGAGACAGGGATTGACCCCTGTCATAAGAGAATTAATTAAGGACAGAATACTTGAACCATGCATGACCCCACATAATACACCTATAATTCCAATTAAAAAGTGAGATGGTACATACAGGCTGGTACAAGACCTACGAGAAGTTAATAAACAAACAGTCTCTAGTTATCCTGTGGTATCTAATCCATATATGTTATTAAGTAAAATACCACCAGGTTCAGCATCCTGGATCTTAAGGATGCCTTTTGGGCATGTCCTTTGGCAGAGGGAAGCCAGAGCTGATTCGCTTTTGAATGGGAGGATGAGAGTACAGGAAGGAAACAGCAGTATCAGTCAGTGGACAAGACTGCCCCAAAGGGTTCCTGGAATCTCCAACCTTGTTTGACCAAGCATTGGAATCATTGTTAGAGCAATTTCACCCTGTAGGAGATACTCAGATATTACAATACCTAGATGATTTTGTTGGGCAAAAGCAAAGATCATGGTAGCGGTGGCTAGGGAGGGTCAAGACAGGAAAAGAGAAGAACCAAGGGGGATGGGAAAGCATAGAAAAGGAGGAATTCAAGAGCAAAACAAGGAGTTTGGGAAAGGGGAGTGCTTTTTTTGTGGCGAGAGAGGCCATTGGAGGAAAGACTGTAAGTAGTTCATGAAAGAGAACCAAAGAAACTGAGTTAGGGACTGGAGAAGAGGACTAGGGGTGTCAGGGGCTCTATTCCCTGGGGAAAACAAACAACTATAAAGCAGAGCCATTGATAAATTTGGAAGTGGGTCCCTAGGGTGAGGAACTGGAGTTTTTGGTAGATACCAGGGCTGATCGTTCTTGTGTATCCAAGGACACCAAAAGGGAATAAAATTAGTGAAGAAATATGCACAGTTAAGGGAGCCAATAGTAATCCTTTTGAAGTACCCATAATTGAACACGTAAAGGTAAAAGGGAATTCAAGAGAGGGATGTGTTGATTTGCTGTATCTACCTAAATTAGAGTGTAATTTGCTGGGTAGGGATTTGCAGGTGCAGTTAGGGATAGGGGTGATTCCAAAAGAAGGAAGAATTGTGGCCACAATTATGGCACTGAGTTCAGAAGATGAAAATGCAATCAACAGTAAGGTATGGGCAGAAGAAGGGGGCCAAGGGTTGTTAGATATACCCTCCCATGGAAATAAAGATGAGAACAGAGATTACACCCATCTGTGTCCGGCAGTACCCTATTTCTGCTGAAGGGAGACAGGGATTGACCCCTGTCATAAGAGAATTAATTAAGGACAGAATACTTGAACCATGCATGACCCCACATAATACACCTATAATTCCAATTAAAAAGTGAGATGGTACATACAGGCTGGTACAAGACCTACGAGAAGTTAATAAACAAACAGTCTCTAGTTATCCTGTGGTATCTAATCCATATATGTTATTAAGTAAAATACCACCAGGTTCAGCATCCTGGATCTTAAGGATGCCTTTTGGGCATGTCCTTTGGCAGAGGGAAGCCAGAGCTGATTCGCTTTTGAATGGGAGGATGAGAGTACAGGAAGGAAACAGCAGTATCAGTCAGTGGACAAGACTGCCCCAAAGGGTTCCTGGAATCTCCAACCTTGTTTGACCAAGCATTGGAATCATTGTTAGAGCAATTTCACCCTGTAGGAGATACTCAGATATTACAATACCTAGATGATTTTGTTGGTGTCGGGGGAACAAGAAAGGCAAGTTAAGGAAACTACTACAAAACTTCTAAATTTTCTTGGAGAAAAAGGGCTAAAAATATTAAAGAAAAAGCTTCACTTTGTAAAACCTGAGGTAAAATATCTAGATCATTTGATTGGAAAAAGGTATAAAAAATTGGAAGCAAGTCAAATTCAAGGAATCATATTCCTGCCAGCATCTAAAACCTGGAAAGATGTCCAGAAATTGTTAGGTCTAATTGGATACTGTAAATCATGGATAGACAACACACCTGGTGAGTTAAATTTCTTTGTGACAAATTAATAGGGGAAGAACCTTTTAAATGGAATAAAGAAGATGACCAAAAATTAAATTATTTGAAGGAAAAATTGGTAACAGCCCCAGTTTTGAGTCTACCAGGTTTGGAGAAGCTGTTTGAATTATTCATTAATGCAGAGGAGGGAATTGCATATGGTGTTTTAGTACAAAGATGGTACAGGGAGAGGAAACCAATTCCATATATATCTAAATTACTAGATCCTGTGGTTAGAGGTTGGCCCACCTGTTTGCAGTCAGTGGCAGCAACTGTAGCTTTAATTGAAGAAAGTTATAAAATAACCTTTGGAGGAAAAACGGAAGTATATACCCCCATGACCTGAAGGTAATATTGAGTAAGAAGGCCAGCCAGTGGGTAACAGACAGCCAATGAAATATTAAATGATACTAACCAATATCAAGAATATAGAAATAACAACTACCAAAATTCAAAATCCTGAAGAATTTTTATATGGAGAACCTAAAGAAAATCTAGAACATCACTGTGTAGAAATAATAGACTTGCAGACGAAAGTAAGGGCAGATTTACAGGAACAACCCTTACCAGAGGAAGAAATGTTGTTTGTAGATGNTGGGCTTCAGGAGGAGAGGCGACAACACTATGTGCCTTTTGGATGTTTAAAATATATTCACATGTCCATAGATACTTTTTCAGGCACGATCTTTGCTTCACTCCATACCNATGGTAAAAACATGGATGTAATGGAGAAGGGAAATCTCCCAGCAAACAGGTCTGCCCAATGTTGTGAGTTATATGCTTTATTGAAGGGCTTACACTGGCCAAAGTACAAGAGGGGAACTATCTATACAGATTCAAAGTATGCTTATGGAGTAGTACATATGTTTGGGAAAATCTGGCAAGAAAGGANTTTAAACCTGTGGGGCATTAAACACATCACTCGGATCCCGCAGAACCCTATGGGCCAATCCATAGTTGAAAGAACAAATAAAGAAATAAAAAGGGTCCTTGAGCAGCAGGGAAGAGAAATCCAATCCAACTCCCCCATTTTAAGGTTAACTAAAGCACTTTATGTTATAGATTTCCTCAACTCTTCATTCTCTGACCCTAACCTGCCCATCATACATCATTTCCATAATCCGACATGTNTGCAGTTGTGCATGTCAGGGGGCATCGGAGGGGAAAATCAGCCAAACGCCTGCTCTTCCCACGTTACTACAGGGAGTCAATCCTAGAGGGCTGGAAAATTTACAACTCTGGCAGTCGGACATAACACACTGTGTTGCGGTGTGCTCTGCTGTCCCTGTTGTGTCAAGTTTTCCCTTTATAGGAGTTGTAATTCCTCCATTTTGTTCCCCTTCTTGTTCCCCAATTTTCCCGCCCTTTCCCTCACAGTTATCTGTCTATCACCTAAACCCCATCCCTGTGGGTGTTCCCTGACCTTATATGAAGTTGTTTTTCCCCAGTTTGCTCATGTCAATCAGTTTAATGACTCAGCACTCTCCCCTCATACCAGTTGTCAATCTCCGTACTCCCAGCCCTTTTACCTAGAATATTCCGTGTCAATCTCCTCCTTTAGTTGATCCCAATGGCCACCGAGGCCCATCCACACCCGTTCTATGTCCCCATTGGTCTGTGTATCCCCAGACTCTGCCTAAGTGTCCTCCCTCAGTATCCCTGATTGGTTAATGTAATCCCCATATAAGCCAATGCTTTCAGTTAGCCGGGGCCACTTGGTCGGCTTCCCCACTCTAATAAACTTTCCTGAGACACTCGAGCCAATCTCGTGGTCTTTCCTTCGACTTTCCTGAACGTGCTACCTTCGTCTTCACTCTACCCTGAGGCACCTCGACCCTAGCCGCTGCCGCAGTGAGCAGGGCGAGGCCACACCTGTCACCTCGAACCACTTTGCCTGAATGGAGCTAGCCCGGGTGGAAGCGGGCAAAGTGGGCTTCAGGAGGAGAGGCGACAACACTATGTGCCTTTTGGATGTTTAAAATATATTCACATGTCCATAGATACTTTTTCAGGCACGATCTTTGCTTCACTCCATACCGGAGAGAAAACAAAAGACCTTATCAAACGGCTATCATTACGCCTTTGCAACGTTAGGTGTTCCCCAATCCATTAAAACAGATAATGGTCCTGCTCTCACATCCAAGCAATTTAAAGATCTTTTAAACCTGTGGGGCATTAAACACATCACTCGGATCCCGCAGAACCCTATGGGCCAATCCATAGTTGAAAGAACAAATAAAGAAATAAAAAGGGTCCTTGAGCAGCAGGGAAGAGAAATCCAATCCAACTCCCCCATTCTAAGGTTAACTAAAGCACTTTATGTTATAGATTTCCTCAACTCTTCATTCTCTGACCCTAACCTGCCCATCATACATCATTTCCATAATCCGACATGTACCCAATTAGATCCAAGACCACCTGTTTTAAAGACCCACAATCCAAACAAATTCAAGGCCCCTTTCCGTTAATTACATGGGGGAGGGGATATACATGCATTTCTTCATCAACAGGACTCAGATGGATCCCAGCGAAGTACATCAAACCATACACAGCGTCCAAACCTACCAAACTTGACTCCATACAGCCAACAGAGCATACTCGCGACACTATCAACAGACAAGTTTCAGCTGCTTGGCAAAGAAGAAAGAGAAAACTACCATCCATAGTACCACAAGAACTTCAAATATAAACTTGTATTTTATGAGGCAGACCCTTGTGCAATACCCCTTCCAAACCCTCCCCACTTCTTCTTTTTTAGTTTAATATACAAAATGGGGGTCATGGATTTGGGGGGTCATGGAACAGAGGGAGAATGAAAAATTAATTACCTATTTTGTTATTCTATTTCTACTATCTATTTGATTTAATTTTAATTATTTATCAGTTACAGTCCCAACTGTAAGATATTTCATCAGTTCAACATCTGGTTTTATGGACTCACGTATGGAACCATTTACCTGATGACTATTTCAGCGTGGCTTGTCCAGCAACCCCAGCGAAACGTATGGACCACCTTGGCTAAGAGTTTAGGACAGGACAACTTCTGCCTGGCCATGGGCAGCGTGGAGGATCCATTATTTACGTGCCTGGTGGGAGTCCCCCTCAATTTCAATGATTACCCCTACACAGGTAAGAGGCCCAACCCGGTAGATGTTGGGATGAGTGGACAAGGGTTTTACCCCATGCATCACAGGAACCACAAGAATTGGATTTATTGGGGTCTACCAAAGCATTCTGCTGTGTACAGTTCTACTATAAACAAAAAAGACAAAATTGGTAAGACAAATCAAATACTATTGTTAGAAAAAATGCAAATCCCAACCAAAAAGAATATCAAGTTAGTTGGTGCAATTACACCAGCCACATTACATCTGAATCCACTGAAATCCCACTCCCCCAGGGAGTGTTTCTTATCTGCAGAGGTAAGGCCTGGGCAGGCATCCCATCTTGCCTGCAAGGGGGACCATGTAGCCTTGGCCAGCTGACTACACTCACCCCAAATATCATTTTAATAAAACATTAGAAGAAAACACAACATTTGGTCCATCAAAAAAGAACTTATTCCAAATTCGACAAAAAGTGTGACGATCAAGTTAATAATTGGAGTCATGCGAAAAGAGCGGCAATATCTCTATTCCTTCCATGGGTAGCCACTGCAAAAGCATTAGGGGAATTGTCGCATTTGGGGTGCTGGCTTAGTTGGCAGGCCAATGCTACCTCATCCGCCTTAAGTGATCTGTTGGCGGATGAAGAGACCATCAGGCATGCCACCCTTCAGAACAGAGCAGCTATCGACTTCCTCCTCCTGGCCCATGGCCACGGGTGCGAAGATTTCAACGGTCTATGTTGTTTCAACTTGTCGTCTCATAGCAAGTCTATCCAGGCAGACATCCAGGCAATAAAGAACTTGGTCCACGATATCAAGATAGAGAAGAAAACAGCCGATTGGCTGGACAGTTTGTTAGGACGTTGGGGAGTTCCTAACTGGATAAGCAATATGATAAAAAATGTTATGTGGATTTTAATTGTGATATGTGTTTCCCTTACCTTATGTGTTTCTCTTGTTTTATAAAGGGGGTCAAGAAAACAGTAGCTCAAGCTTTCATAATAAATAAAGACGGGTAAAATGTGGCAGCTCAGGGATGCCCAGAAGCTGGGATGCCTTGGAAAACCACAGTTTAACCATTCCCAAAAGATTATGTCATCTTTATACACCCCCTGTGTGCTCCACCCCAGTTCTGGAAGTTTCCTCTGTTTTACTACCCTCATTGGATCCCTGTTATGTAATCCCTTCTTCCTGTTTTCCTATTGGTTGTATTCTGTTATCTCCACCCTTGTACTGCCCTCTTGCCCATTCCTGATTGGTTCCCTTGTTCCCATATTGTGGTGGTGTGTTTTTATGTTTTTATACCTTAAAACCTTGCCTGGTTGTTCTCCCCCCTATATCATATAAGTTATCCCAATTCACCCCTAGATGTCTAGTCGGTTGGTTTGGTCCAGTTTACCTCCTCCCCTTAGCCTTCCCTGTATGGAGTTTTTCCTCCCCTTGTTCTAGTCCCTTCCCTGTCACTCCCTGTAACCCTGCCCAGTCCTTCATGTCAATTTATGTAAACTCAACCCTTCTTTCTAGAATGTTCCCTGTCCATTATGTATTCCCCAAGATTCTGTTGGTTGTTAAGTTGTATTCTTCTCCCCTCTAGTCCTTCATTGGTTATCATGTTATATATCCCCACCTCCTACTCCTCCCCTAGTAGTCTTTTATTGGTTGTGTATGTATCTTTCTCGTGTTACCACCCCCATATATAAGTTGCTGTTTTGTATCATTTGTGGTCTTCGATCCCTGGCTCCTCTCGGGTAATAAACACCTTGGAATACCGTATTGGAGACCTCTCCCTTGTCCCTTTATCTCCATCCTCGTCTCGGTGGCAGAACGATAAGTGCTCTGAAGCCGCACTCCAGGCTTGACTGCGGTGTGCCATCTTGTAGCAGCCAGGGGCAGCCCACTCTCATCATGGTGCCATTGCGAGAGGGCTGGCCAGGCCATATTAGACTCAGCACCGTGGCAGCTGGGGCACAAAGTGGGGCCTCCTTCGTGGGAGCCCTCACCGTGGCCATTTGAAGGCCACTTGGTGTGTTAGCGCCCCTGGGTGATTGCCCTACTTTCTGGTTGGAGACACTCCCAAGGGGGAGGCAGTCGCCTTCCTAGTGCCCAGGAAGGTCGCCTCTGGACGGAAGACCTATCCCGCCGATTTTCATTTCCCAAGGACCAGAGGAACAGTGAGTCCCTGCCGATCATGACGGGGCCAGGGGTCGGTTTGGGGCTCACAACCTGAAAGTTGTGAAAAAGGTTTTTTCTTTTGAGGATGTTTCCAGCGGGTGGCTGGGACTCCTTCTTGTTAGGTGAGTCCTCCAGAGTTGGCTGGAGGCTTACAGGGGAGAGCAAGGGCCTGAAAGGTGTCCAGTCTCTGGCCCTGCAGACAGGGGCTGGTAGGGGAGTCGCCCTAGGGTGCTGCAGGATGCTTAGGGGACACCACAGAGTGGAAGAGGGTGGTCTCAGGAGCCCTTTCTTCTAAGTTTTCATTTTGCCATGGGATAGGGTGGGTTGTTGCTGTGTGGGCAGGATGGGCCCTGACCTGTCCATGCAGCGAGGGGAGAATTTTATCCCAGTTACGGGTGCCCTGGGGAAAGGTGCAAGACATTTTGACTGTTCTGGTTGTTTTGGTTGTCTCCCCACCTTCCACAAAAGGAGAGTGGAGAGTCACAAAGATTCCCGCCAGTTTGCCCTGAAACCCCTTTACCCCTTTTCCTTTTCCCTGATTCCTCTTCTCCCGCACCAGGTGAGTTGAGGGTTGCCAGCTCCCCTTCACCTCCCTGGTACCCTTGCCCTGACAGTACTGGCCATGCTGTCAGGGACCTTTTCACAACCCCTCAATCCGATCCCTCATTCCCGGTTACCAGTCCCTTGTTTGCAAAAGATGGTTCCCCAAGGTATTCACCCCTAACCCCTCAAAATGGTTTCCCGGGAGCACAAGATGGTGGGGACCACGTGGTGGGGCCCTTCCCTTGTGCTCCTTCTTCCCAAGATCCCTCATTCCCTACTTCCCCTGCCCACCCCTTCCAATTCCCTGGTCCCTCCTCTTTGGTTTTGTTGGCCCCTCCCTTGAATGCATCATCCTTGGGCCCTCCCGCTTCCTCCACGTTATTCTCTCCCCTTCCTGCAAGTACCTCCCCTTCCGCCATGGAAGCCACCATGTTGTTTGATTTTACAGAGAGAAACCTCCCACGGGCACCTCTCTGATCACCATTCAGATCAATCAACAGTCACACTGTGACGGTGTTTTATCCTAAAAGCTGTATAATAAAGAAGTGAACTATAATATTCAGGCCTGATAATCGAAAGTTGAAATCCATCTATCGCCATCTTGAATTCAACCTGAATCCCCCTAGTTCAGAAATTTTATCTAAATTGCTTAAGTGATGAGTTATATGATGTACTCATTTGACTATTTTGTTTTAAGATGCTGAAAGTTTTGTTGCTATCATCCTTTTTGTGTTTCCCCACCTTAGCTGTTTGTGTTATCAGTCCTTCGCCACTCTATCCTTTTTGTGCTGGGACTGCCTTGTTTGTCGTGAGGTTTGAGTTCATATACCATTTTATCTGTGATTTATGTTGCTATGTGTTAAGATTCCTGATTTCTTTGTTCTTCATCCTATATATATATTTTTTTTTTGTTGTCCCATGTAAATAGTCCTAACTCACTTTTGTTTTAAGAGGATCTAGCTACTCTTGATTTAGTATTTTGTCGTTCACTAAACTGCTTATTCTGATTTGTAATAAGTTAACTGGAAATTCTTGAATCAATTTATTGTTCCTTTTGCCTGTTGCATTTTGTGTACCCCCTTATGTGAGCTTGATAAGTTGCAGACCATCACGAGGGGACAAGGAGGAGAGATGAGGAGGACCATTAAGAGATCAGTGGAAGAACTGTCCTTATCATCCAGTAGTGCTACTTACAAACGCGAGCAAAGTCTATACAACGGGGCAGGAAGAGTTTGCAAACACCAGCAAAATTATGCTTGCGGAAGAAGTCTGTTGTTGTGGATGTCTCTTTGTTGAACTCCCTCCCTAATTTTTGTTGTTACTTGTCTTTTCATATACTGTCTTAAGTTACATTCCTTCATTTACTTGGATTGAAAAATTTTCCTTTCCCATTTGAAGCTTCAGAATAAAGCAGCTAAAACAACAGATGTTTAGATTGACAAAGTTAATTAGGTGTTTGTAGAATTACAGAATGGATATTCTGTTTATAAATTTACAGAATTGACGTTTGTATAAAGATAAGGATTTTATTTGGATGTTAGTTGCTTCATTCTTCAAGGATTTGGTATCTCATTTCCTTAATTGAATATTGCTTGGGTTGAATATTTGAATTGTCCATCCACCCATCTCTCTTCTTTCCAAACAGAAAAGGGGGAGATGTGGTGGTTTGGTCCAGTTTACCTCCTCCCCTTAGCCTTCCCTGTATGGAGTTTTCCCTCCCCTTGTTCTAGTCCCTTCCCCGTCACTCCCTGTAACCCTGCCCAGTCCTTCATGTCAATCTATGTAAACTCAACCCATCTTTCTAGAATGTTCCCTGTCCATTATGTATTCCCCGAGTGTTGTGGTGAGTGTTTCATATTTGTTAAGATTTATGTTGTAAGTTATAAATCGGCTCATTCCTGGTTTTCCCCCCTATGTTGTAATGGTTCGGACTTGTTTTTCCCCAGTTTCCCACTCTTGGCCCTGTCAATCCCACAGATCCTTCCCCCTGGGAGTGCCCTGCCCTTACATAGAGCTGTTTGTCCCCTTAAACCCAACCCTTCGCACCTGTCAGTCAACAGAGTAACTCAGCAATTTCCCCTCAGAACTCCTGTCAGTCTCCCCCAGACCCTGCCTTCCCTTCGAGATCCTTCCCTGCCAATCTCCCCTCCCTCGAGGCCCCAATGGCTGCTGTGGCCCAGCCACTCCTTTCTCCTAACCCCACGGGTTCAAGTATGCTGTGATCCCTCCCCTGTCGCCTCCCTTGAGCTACCCGGATTGGTCAATGTGTTCCCCCTCCCCATGTTTATACCCCCCTTTATAAGATGTTGTATCCTTTTGCTCCTCGTCACTTCCTGGATCCCTCTACCTGGAATAAAACCCTTCCTGCCTTCCACCAAGTGTCCCATCCCTCGACTCTCCTTTGCCTCTTGTCCTCGACGCCAACCTACTGTGCCTTCAGCCCTGCAAGGGCTGCTGGCCAGGACCACTACCCCTGATGCTCGGAGGGGAGCGTGTCTTCCGGGGAGCGGCCACTCTCGGCGGCTGCCTCAGGGGCACTTGGAGCTAGCCGGTGGACTTCAGGGAAATCGAGGCAGCGCATCACCCAAGATTCTGTTGGTTGTTAAGTTGTATTCTTCTCCCCTCTAGTCCTTCATTGGTTATCATGTTTTATATCCCCACCTCCTACTCCTCCCCTAGTAGTATCTTTCTCGTGTTACCACCCCCATATATAAGTTGCTGTTTTGTATCATTTGTGGTCTTCGATCCCTGGCTCCTCTGGGGTAATAAACACCTTGGAATACCGTATTGGAGACCCCTCCCTTGTCCCTTTATCTCCGTCCTCGTCTCAGTGGCAGAGCGATATGTGCTCTGAAGCCGCACCCCGGGCTTGGCTGCGGTGTGCCATCTTGTAGTAGCCTGGGGTGGCCCACTCTCATAGTGGTGCCATTGCGAGAGGGCTGGCCAGGCCATATCAGACTCGGCACCGTGACACCATATAACCCTGTGCACCCTGGACCCTTTGGCTTTTCTGTCCCTGGACCCCCCAACCAATAAACCTGTTGGACTCCATATGGAAGCCCTTCCCGTGCTTGTGTGTTGGATTACATCGTGGCTTGTAGTGACAGAGCTATCTCTTCCTGAGAGACACTTGTAGGAAGGCGGTGGCTGTCCTGCCCTGCTGCATCTGGGAGCAGCGGCGGTGTGCACAACCCCTCAGGCCCCCATCCCCAAAAGTGCTGTCCTTTAACAAAGGCCTTTTCAAGGGAGTTCATCTCCTGGCCCTTATTTATTATACTTGCTACACAAGTCAACACTAACATATAGCACTAATAAGGCAAGTTGAAGACAGTATATGAGCAACAATAGGACTTCCATGCTAAGAAAAGAGGTCAAGAGACTCCTATAGGTGTCTCAGACACACAGGTGACTGCTAAACCAGGTACCTGTCACAATCAGAAGCAAAACACATGCCAAGGGGTCTACTTCTACATCAACCATGCCTCCTTATGCTTTGAGAGTAATCTTAAACAAATGATGTCAGAAATTAAAACTACTGGTTTTTCATTTGGTCTAAATAGAGACATTTCATTTTACTTAGCAGAGTGGAATATGGTACTGAAAAATCTCAATTATTTTTTCACACCCACTATTGCTCTTGTTAAGAAACCTCCAAGAATCCTGCAGTTGTGTATGAATAAGAAGAATGTTTGAATCATTGTTCAGAAGTTCTGGAAATTATGACTGATTTCTATTGTCACAGGAACATCCCTGCAGTGAAAAGGATTCTCCATGCCAAAAAAAGTTAACATTTACCAGTATGAAAGATAGGTTTCACAAGTCAAGAAGAAAGAAAAATCCAACTTTTTTTCCATAGAAAAAGAAAAACAAACCCAACAACAAAGATTTTAAGCAAAAAAAGCACAAATATTTCACGAAATTATAATGGCATATTTTCACAGAGATAGTAAATTAGCAGATGAACTTGTCTTTACAGTTTCCTTCTCACTTGCCAGGATTTGAAATGTGAAAACACATTCTGAGACAGGCTCAGCCTTTTAAAATTTTTCAACATGTTCCTTTTTATGTACTTCTAGTAAAATTGAAGGAGAAGGAGAGTTTGATTCACTTCTCACAGAGAAGCTACAGCAGTTTTTGAGAGGAATATTTATTGAAACCTGAACAGAGGTGGGTGCTGGTAGGCATTGCACCTCTCAGAAAGTTCTCTGGCTATGAAATGATCATTATATTCAGCACAAAGCAACAGAACACTGAAACAAGAGATGAGAGGTGTGAAGGTCTGAATGTGGAGAAGACAACTTTTAGGGCAAGCAGCCTGGAGGTGAGGAGATGTCTGTTGGCTCCAAGGATTTTGGACTAAGGAAATGAAACTGCTTACTTCTTATCCTTGGGGAATACTGACAACTTTCATGATTCATTTCTCCAACCTTAAAAATAGGAACATGCTGATTATATTTTTATTATTTCCAAGATAGTTAGTAATTTTCCTTTTTGTAGTCACATACATTCAGAAGAAGATTTACAAATCCCTTCAGATGCTTTAGAGCTATTGATTCCTTTGATACATAGAAAATAATTTCAAAGGAACAAGAGGAGTTAGATAAGACCAATTCTTGTGTACTGTCTTAGACCTGCTGCCTAGAAATGTTTGAGCACATATTTAATGTGACTAATTCTGGTTTTATCAACAGAATTATATGTTGTAGAAAGGTTGAACACCAAGTGAATAAATATGGGACTAAACCCAAAAATTGCCAGAGAAAGTATTCTTTTGCAGTGGGAAACTTGGACAGCCTTCTATAAAGCATGAGGGAGCAAAAGAGCAAAGAAAATTCAATTCATTTCTTAATCCTTGAAAATTTACCCTTTTTATACATTTTCCCTAAAAAGTGTTCCTACTCACTCCAGGGACACATCTGCATTGAAAAGCCTTCAATCATTCTAAGGGGATGGATGAAGAAGTTTGTGGATGAATTACATTTCTCCTTAAAAGCTAAATCCATGCAGGCACCTTACTAACTTATTTGCCTCATGAATATAAAATTTTGAATCTATTGTGAATGCCAAAGCTCCTCTAGCTGCAGAAGACCATACAGCATATAACTGAATTACATGTGAGCTGGTTACATAGATACTTTTAACAGCATCCATTTTCTTCCTCTACCACTAGAAGTAGGTTGTACATTAGAAGGGTGTGCCATTATATCTGTAGTATCAGTGTAGAAGGAGAGAAAAGAAAGTATCTAAAAAAACCAATGATCTCATGTTGAAGTCAACTCATACCAGATATGGAGATGAGTAGATCACTCATTACATCTAGGGGTATTGAGATAGCAGACACAATTACATGGTTTTCTGGATGCACACAACTAGGATCATGAACAGGTTTCATGGAATTGAAGAAAATAGCTGCAACAAAGAGATAAAGACCATCTCAATATAATGTTACCTACCCATGCATCACAGTATGGCAAAATTTTATGAGATTATTGAAAACAGTAATCTGCAATGGCTTTATTCACTGGTACCTTAAGAGACACCCTTGCCAGATCTAGCTTATAAGGAGAAGTACAGGCCTTGTTTTTTGTTGAAACACTCTACAGATAAGCAGATTTAAAACAGAAGTGTAATTGGCAAAATATATGTGAGGTAGTTGAAATACAGCTCTGCAGCTGACAGATAGAGGGACTGAAGCATTCCTGTTTACTCTCTCAAATCAGTCAGCACTAGTCTTCTCCATTTTAAATCAAAAAATCACTCAAATGCCCGTCAAGGTTCTGAACAGCTGAGAGATTAAATACTCTGCATTTTTCTGTGAAAGTATATTCACTCTAGGGGAAAATAATACAAATAAGGAGTCCTATGACAACTTTGTTTTCTGTGTCTTTTTAAGCCATTTTTGCTGCTGGCTGCATAGCAAGACTCACAGCTCTATGACAATCCATAGTGCCCCACAATGGAATCATCCTCCCACTCGTCCCATGTATTTCTGGGTGCTTGGAACAGTATACAGGGTTCATCATCTATGAGGTCATGTCCAACATTACATAAGAACCTTTCGTCTTGCATCTTGGCCTGACCCATCTTCAAAGTAAGCTCCTTTCTTTGCAGACCTTTCATCCTACTTTGCAGCTAGTGAAACAAACCTCAAAAATTTACACCTGAATAAAGAACAAACCTGCATCTGCCTTCCTAAAATACTTTATGCTGACCTCAGCACATATGAACCCAAAAAAGCCAATCATTCAATTCCACTTTCTCTAAAATTTGACCTATTCTCAGTGGCCAGGGTCCTGAAAGTTCCTCCTGTAGATTTCCACCAGGTATTTGTTACAGAGCAAAGAAGAGTGAAGGATGTGGAGTTTCTGACTGAGAGCCTGGCGTTGGTTAGGTAGTACAGAAAAATGGCAAGGTCCCCACAAAGGATGTAACATTTCTGTCTAACTTGACTGAGGTAGGCAAGATTTTAAGTTTCAGTAAGGTTATTCACACTGAGAACCTAAGCACTTACAAGCAAAACCACTTCCTTTTACCTCTGTCCATAGGTTTATTACCACTGAAAGTCATCCAGTCATTGATTTTGACCAGTGGCCAGTTTATGAAACATTGGAAACAAGCTTTGTTCCCCTTCTCACTGCGGAAGAACTGATTTAGTGTTGAAGGGTCTCTCTGAACAAGTTATGCATACCAGCTCCACTGAGGAGGAGATAAAAGTGCTATCTGGTGGAAGGTGGAGTTACTTAGGGCAAACATTTGCAAGCTATTTGCAGAACACTGGGCAGTTATAACCATAAAAAGCAGGCATATGCACAGAGACAGATGGCAATGAGGGTGGCTTGGAGGGGGAAGCATTTAGAGTTTAGGTGTAAGAAATTAGGAAGCCATTGATATAAAAGCTTAAAAGTGGTTAAAGGATTCATGGTTACTTTTTTAAACCATGTAAGGAAATCTTGAATAGCAGCATGCAGAAAGTCGCATGAGAAATACATGTATACTCTGAAAGAGTCAGAAATGGAAAAATGTGAGGGAATAAAAAGCCGCCTCCAAGCATTAGAGAAAAATGGTCTGCATTCTACAGAAAAAAAAATGTGTTACTATCACAGCAAGCTACAGAGAACCACTGTTTAATCCCCCTCCATGCATTTCTTATCATTCTCTACACTCTTCACAGGTGATGGGTTTCTGTAATAAAATAGTTTCATGGGTAGCTTGTTTTGAAATAACTAAAAGAAGTATTTGAACATGACAGTAAATTTTAAAAATGGAGAGGGGGAAGATATTAATCATTTGGTATGTAATATCATCTTTATTTTAGAGGTGAAAACACAAACGCATAGAGAAATAAAAATGAGTATCTGCAATCCCATATTGAGTCCATGGTATAAACTGGAAAAAATATTGTGTCTTAAATTTTTGAAGGCACTTGGCATAGCTAAACAAGATGATTACCAGAAGCAGATTTTTTTTTCAGATTTACTATTGCTTAAGACATACAGCATTAAATAGTTTCTCCATTAATTCATTTTCACATCCATTTGGAGTCACTTTCTGGAAAAAAGGAACCAGAAGTGTCTTAGCAACCAGAAGAGTCTCTCTGCTATGTAAAAGCCCTTTTCAAGTTAAGAAACTAAGACTTTGCATCTGGGTACTTTCTTTAAAAGCAGACATTGAAAAGATAATATAAGCCTGCCCAGTCCTCCCCTTTACAAAGTCTTATTATTTGGCATACACCTAGAAGCATGTACATTTGACATTACAATGGCCTTAACCATGGCTTCCTGCAGCTTACACTGGACCGTTATTCTGTACACAATGAGACATAACATTAAAAATGCATAGCACACCTTGCCCAAATTATCTCATTGTTCTGCCTCAACAGAAAACATGAAGCATGCATTTGGAAAGCAACTGTCTTCCTTCTTCTGGTATCGGTATCTTTAATTTCTTTGTAAGTTAGTTTGTTTAAAATAAGAGGATTTCTCCAGAAACACAAAACAGTATTCTGGATTCACATAAAGCTTCTTTGGAGAGACCTAAACTCATTTTTTCTCTTCCTAAAAGAAAATTCTTTGTTTTGCATCCCCATATTCTACTAGATGTCTTAAAGAAACAAAATAAACCTGAATATACCACCATAAATTACTGCCAGATGATGAATTGCTTTTTGAATGTAGAGAGTGGAGCTAGTATCCCAATCCTATTGAAAGTCAATGAGCACTGAGAGTCAGATTCCAGTCTGAGTACTTTCTCCAAATCACACACAATTACCACTTCCTAGATTTCTCTTACTGTGCTGGAGTAAAGTATCAGCATAATTTTTTTTTCCCCAAGATAGACTTGTTTGTATTTTCCAGCCTAGAATCTCATTTAATCTTCCATTCAGTTACCTTATGTTATTAGGTTGTCTTCTTATTACTTCTTTATCCTTATTGACGTTCATACATTTTCCACATTTATTATGTCCTGTGGGTTTCATTATCATGTAGTTTGCCCCAAGTGAGAAAATAAGCTTGTGTAAATGAATGGTATTTCTCTCCTTATTTCAGTGCAGCTATGCTGATCCACACCAGTGGAGGCTCTATCTGACTGTCCCTAGAAGATTGTTAATTGAAACCAGAAGTAAGCAATTGACCGCATTATCTGGTGCACAGAATCCCTACAATTACACTGTTGCGGTGTTTAATTGTTTCACAGTTATCTAATTGTTTTATGGTTGTTCTTGAAAATGGTTTGTCCCTGTTCCCCCCTGAGTTGTGTAATGGTTCCTACTTGTTTGTTCCCTATTTTCCCGCCTTTTCCCCCTCACAGTTATCTGTCAATCCCCCTACCCCCTCCCCTTGGGAGTTACCCTTTCCTTATTTAGTGTTGTTTGTCTCTCCAAACCCAACCCCTAGACCTGCCAATCTCCCCCAAGCCCTATCTTTCTTTCTAGATCCTTCGTTGTCAGTCATTCCCCCTTTGGACCCCCAGTGGCTGTAGTGGCCCAGCCACTCCTCTCCCTTTACCCCATTGGATTTTGTACCCTGACCACCTCCCTTCTTCCCCTCCCCTGAGTTACCCTGACTGGACATTGCAATTCCCCTCCTCCTGTTGACACCCCCTATAAAAGCACTGTACCCCCTACCCTCCTTGCCACTCCATGGAAGCCCCTACCTGTCCTGCTACCCTCTGGAGCTACCCATCCAATAAACCTTTTGCTACCAATGCCTGTCCGGAGTGGACCTTCCTTCACTTCTCCCAACGCCCTGGTGCTTCTTGACGTTCCTGCACTGTCCTGCCGCCCTGAGAGGGTGCACAGGCAGTACCTCTACCTTTGCTGCCCGACATGGGCAAGTGCTATAGGGAGAGGCCACACAGACCACTGCCTCCGGAGGCCACAGCTAGCCGGTGGACTGAGAGGTAAACGAGGCAGCGCGTCGTTATACCCTGATCATAACCTTTCAAATCCAACTCTCAATCCCCATAAAACACTCATGCGCTGTCTCCTGAGAATCACAGTGAATTAGTATTTTCTGCAAGAAGTTCTTTTGCAATAAATTGATAGCATTGTAATAGATTTTGGTGAAGCTGTATCAGAAGACAGTTCACCTTGGTCAATCATATGCTATTCTAAACTTCATGTATCAGTGGGATACATGAAAGGGATACATCAAAGGGATCATTTGTTTTAAGACTATAAATCTTTTGATGTACAGGAAAATAGAATTGTAGGATAAAAATGAAGTTTATTTTGCACATGAAATAAATGCACAGCTGAATCTGGATTGAAAGCAATATTTAGTTCTTATAACATTTTCCATCTAGGTCTCAACTTATGTTCCATTAAAATGTTAAAAAATTCAGGATAAGGAAGAAAAAAAAGTAAAATGTCTGGCCTTAATAGTGATTAAGACAAATATTCTTGTCTCTGTATCACAAATAGTAAACAAGCTGTCATATGAACAGATTTATGTTCCACAGCTTGGAGTTCACAAGATGAAACTCATTTACTTCATCAGTTAGCCACAGTGAACAGAAAAGCTACAACAAAACAGAAGCTTTTCATTTAATTTCACATGAAATTAAAAAAAAA
>VXAX01006756.1:83802-100933 GCA_013399835.1 Leptocoma aspasia | reverse complement strand
GAAAGTTTTTATTTAATTTCACATAAAATTAAAAAAAAAAAAAAAAAAAAAGAAATTCTAGGTGTTAAACTTACTTAGAGTGACTAATATGCCGTAAATCAAGCCAGATATTTTCTGTTTCAGTGACCGCCATAAGGACTGCTAAAACTGCCCTCAGAATCACAGCTTGTGAAGCATTCCACCTTATTCTCCAAGGCTTGTTTGATTTAGTTTCCTCACAATCAATAAGATTCTCCCCAGAAGCAAAAAACGTGATGCCGAGTTCAAGTACGTATTTTACATAAAGGAAGACTGCAGGACATTAACATTTATCAGAGGGCAATCATCTGTCACAGGCATTTCTAGGTGAGGTTCTCTATTCTTTAAAAGCAAATTAAATAGTATGAAATGAGATAATAATGATAATTTTCAGATAGAAAAGAAATTGATGTGGCAGGTCTCAAACTGTTTCAAAACGCTACTTTTGAGACTGCCATTTTCTTTCTGTCAAATATAAGGAATCAAGTGGATAGCAAGGCATATGGGGAGCATGCCCTACAACAAACAATGAGGAGTGTTTGAAAAGAGAAGATGATCACAGAGAAATGTATTTGTGAACTCTGGTTGCATCCTTTTTGTTTCATCAGTCCTCAGAGAGCCCCCTTGACTTCCTTGATCTCAATGTATCAGTCAATCTTTAAAATACTTCTGGGGAAAAAATAAAAAAGGGAATTCTCCAGACCTCAGGTGTTGGAGTCACTTTCTCCTGTGGGTTAGTCTTAGAGAGTGAAAGATCTGAGCACCAAGAAACATGAATGCTCCCCGCCTCAAGGAGCAATGATCAGTAGGGAAATTTCACTGTTGCTCTGCTGGCAGAAGACACTGGAGACAGAGGAAGAGCTCTGGAGATAAAGGGAAAAAGAAGGTGGAAAGGGAAAGTTACCTGCGATGCTCAGTAATCGTTACTAGTACCATACAAACCAGAATTATGGTGCATGACATTCAGCACATCCCCTGACAGCTTAACTACAGTCTAAAGTACAATGTACTTAAGGACACATTAGGACAACTCATTTACTAATGCCAGAGGTAAGCAAGCTTTAGCTCTCACATCAACATATTTGCAAGTAAGAATCTGTCTTTCTCAGACTTATTTCCTTTTTCTGCAAGTTCAAGACTAAAGACTTTTTTTGTTTGTTTTAGCAAGGCATCACATACACAGAGTTCATTCAGGATATTCTCATTTGTGGTTCACCAAGTCTTACATGACAGGGAACAAGAAAATACTTGAGAAAGCTTGGGAAATCCAATTGTCTCCCATGTGGTCCAGCACCTCCAGCTGGCTGGCTCTGAGAATGTGAACAAGCTGTGTATTTACACTGAACTTAGAATCATAAAATGTCCTGGGTGAGAAGGGATTGACAAGGAGCACCAAGTCCAGCTCCTGCTTTTGCACAGGACAGCCCAAAGAATCACACCATGTGCCTGAGAGTATTTGCCAAACATTTTTTGAACTCTGACACACTTGGTGCTGTGACCACTTCCCTGGAGAGCCAATTCCAGTGCCCAACCACCCTCTGGAGGAAGAACCTTTCCCTGATATCGAACCTAAACCTCCCCTGACACAACTTCTTCAAGTCTTGTCACTGGCCACAAGAGTGAAGAGATCAGTGTCTGCCGCTCCTCTTCTCACAAGGAAGTTGTAGCTACAGTGAGGTCTCCCCTCAGTCTCCTCCAGGCTGAACAGACCAAGTGAGCTCAGCTGCTCCTCACACGGCTTCACCTCAAGGCCCTTTTCCACCTTCATTGCCCTTTTTTGGACACTCTCTAAAAGCTTAATATCTTTTTCCACTGTGGCACCCTGCACTGCCACCAGCACTCGAAGTAAGGCTGCCCCACAGCAGAGCAGAGCGGGGTAATCCTCTCCTTTGCCCTGCTGGCAATGTTGGGCCTGATGCACCCCAGGACATGGGTGGCCCTCTTGGCTGCCAGGGCACAGCTGACTCATGTTCAATTTGCCACAGAGCAGGACCCCCAGATCCCTTTCTGTGTCACTACTCTCCATCATCTCATTCCCATCTGTATTTAGGGTTGCTCTGTTCCTGGTGCAGAACCTGGTACTTTTCCTTGTTACACTTCATATGCCTGGTGTTTGCCCAGCCCAGCCCTGCCATCTAGTTCATTGAGGTCTCTCTGCAGGACCTTCCTGCTCTCCAGACAGTCAACAGCTCCTCCCAGTTTTGTATCATCTGTGAACTTGCTTAGTATGCTTTCTAGTCCTCTGTCCAAATCATTTATGAAGATGTTGATAAGCACAGTCAATACGGTGCCGGAGGTTCTTCAGCCCAGGCCAGCTCTCATTATGGCACTGTTATAGACAAAAATCCAGTTGTTCCCTAGTTAAGTCCCCCAGTTGTTAGCCCCTAGGTTAAGATACCCATTTTAACTTTATAAGTTGTTATAGTTATGTATGTTAATAATTTGTTAAGTGTTGTATGAATTGTTAACTGTTTTGTTCAAATTCTCCTTTGTTTCCCCTTTACCTGTCCCACTCCCCATTGCGTTGGGAAAATCACGCCACTGCTCCCCAAGTCAACCTCCCGCGAGATTTCACTGCTCCCACAATGCTCTGCAAGAGATGCATACTAATGAGCCCTCAGTTTGGACACTCTAGACACCCCTAGAGGACGAGCCACCGCAGTGACCATCAAATGGACTCTGCCACAACTTGGGGAAAGTCCCAAGGGGTAAGAAGATATCACCCATAGCCCTGCTAGACCCTCGCTGTGACTTTGAGGACACCAGAGCAGGATCACCCCTCAAGGAAACGAGCCATCAGGGCCTTCCTATGCCCTTCCCACGAGGACAGAAGCCCCAGATCCGGCCCTGTGGACAGAGCTGCTTGGATCCTGCTCTGCACCGGCGAGTGTGGGAGCATCAGGAGCAGTGGCAGCGAGTGGGAACCCCCGAGCCCCCACCCCAAAGCTGATTTTACTAATAAAGGCACACAAGAGAGAGAAGAAGTCTCTCAGCCCTGTTTTCTTCAGCACTACGCTGAGTTTGGGCCACACCCCAGGATGCCACCAGATGTCAGCGTGGTCGAACCCAGGGTGCAGCTGTGGGGCACTTAGAACTCTATGCCACTAAGATGACTCAACATGCCAGGGGCAGAGGCAAGGAATTGGGGAGAGGTCTTCTGTATGGTTTTCAGGAGATGTTTATTCCCTGAAAGGGTCAGGGACAAAAGACCAAAAGTAAAGACATACACAAACTTATATGTGGGGGTGATTACAAGGGATGGATACAACCTTTAACCAATCACAAAGAACTTAGGGAAGCGTTCAGGGTGGGGAACACAGTACTCAAACCAATAGGGAGTTACATGGGAGGAGAATAACTTACACTGACCAATAAAGTCTGGGGAATACAAAAATGGCACAGAACTTTCCCGAACAAGGGTGGGTACAAATGAAGATTGACAAGCCTGGGGGAAAAGGAACAGGAAATTTTCTGGGTGGAAGGACTGGTTCAAGGGAAGATTGGCAAGAGGGGTAGGAGGGCATAACTTAAAGACAAACTAACTGTAGGGGGATTGGAACAATCCATTGGGGATAACAATACAAAATTGGGGGGAGGCAACAGAACAGGCAAATTAGGGCAAAACCAACAAAACACACTGCAACACACAGGGCTGAGGATGGAGCCCTATGGAACCTCACTAGGGTGCCAGTCTGATGTCACTCATTCACTGTAACCCTTTGTGCCTAATCCATGAACCAGTTGCTCACCCATCACATGATGTGCTTATCCAGGTGTGGGCTGGACATTTTGTCCAGAAGGATTCTCTCAGAAATGTAAGCAAGTTTCTTCTGTCTTGCTTGCTAGACAGCTTTCAAGCCCTGAAAGAGCTATGCAAGCTCATAAGCATCTTCTTGGTTTCCAACATTATTCAGTACTTTTTCTATTCAATCAGGATTTTCTTCTACACAATCTTCTCCACCTTACAATTGTCATAACATTTTTTCAAAACAAACCAAATATATTGAAATCTGATACTTGAAATAAGAGATAGAGAAGAATATCATACCTCACTTTGTCTGCACTGAATCAGCCCAAGTCGATATAACTATTGCTAACTTGACATTTTATCCCAGCTTAACCTGTTATTTTGAGACTTTGCACTGTGTAATTGCAAATACTCAGGCACATGAGAACTGTGAGTGTACACCTTTCTGCAAAAGTGTAGACATACTCTCAGTCCAAAATATTAAACAAATAACATTAAATTGCACTTGATCTCTCTTGGTGTAAAAATCACTACCTCCCATGAGATGAATAGGTCCCAGTGCAAAGTTTTATTCCTAAAAGGAAGAAAGAGTGTAAAAAAGGAAAGGTATTTGTAGGAAGTACCTGTGATCAAAGGGAAGAAAAAATAATTAAATAAACAAATAATAAAAATAAAAATTATGACACTTGAGAAACATGGTGTACTGAGAGCCTGGGAACCATTGAATGGAGGGAAAACAAGGAGCAAAGAGAGAAACTCTTTGCAGAGAACAATTCTTCTAGGAGAAGACCAGAAGTGCTCAGAGGGAGGCCAGAGAACAGATTAGCTTTTCTTGGTCTACTGTTTTTGCTGATAAATAATTACTGTGCCTATTAAATTGGTCAAGGAAAAAAAGCAGGGCCCATATTTGCCATTCTCAGCATGAATATTAGGCATATAATTGTCAGTTTCCAAGGTCATGTTTATGTCTTTCTACTTAAGTCCTCAGGAGGGATAGCTGTCTTCCCCTGCGCTTCCCCTCAGCATTTTGGGGACTTGGTCAAATACACCAGGCTGCAGCAAGATGCAGACAGTAAAAGAGAAAAGAGTCATCCACTGATGACACCAATTTATTGCAGTTCCTAGCAACAATGGGAAGAGAGATCTAGCATTTTGCTTGTCAAGGTGTTGTTTCTTTATTAATATATTTTAAACCATAACTTCTGCTGTGGCCTAACCAGAGGCTGCTAGTTCTTACTTCAGATACAGATTTTTACTTCATCATCTGTGCTTAACCATATTTGCTCTTCTGGCCAAAGGATACATCTAGGCACAAATACAAATCACCAAGAACCCCTGCCGTTTGTGTAGGAATTACAGAGATGTGCAGAGACTGCGGGTCTTTCTCAAACACAAAATTCTTCAAATCCCTTTAAATAACAGTACACACAAATGAATAAAGAAAAACATCTTGATTACTGGTGCCTTGTTCACAGATTAAATCCTACATGCATAAAAATTGTGGGATTTCTTCCTCTCATATAATTGCCTAGAGAAGAACAGTTTTATACTTATATATGCATATATGATGAAGTACAACACTAATATGGGCTACAGGAAAAAAAAGCTGAGTGTTATAAATGGAGACAACTCTTGTATTTAAACAAAAAAATATATTATAAAAATGGTTATTTAAAAAAATATTTGCAATTAATTTTTAACAGAAATTACAAAACCGGAACCCAGGGATTAAAGACTCTTCAAGCCAAAAAGGCTTTGTGCCTAAGAACAGAGACCCTTTACGCTGGTTTTTGTTTATTAAAAATGTCTGTAATTAGAGATCTGGCCTTATGATCCAGCATAGGAGTTAACTCCTGGCTAGTCTGAGGAAAAAGCCAGCTTTCCGTCCGTGTCGGGGTTTTTAACCCCTCTGGTCCCTCCCATGCCCACCCCTAGTCCAGCCTCTGAGGTGCAAGATGATTGGGGAGAGTGTTCATGATGTCATGTTCTCCTGCCAATGGCTTGTTTGTTGCTAGGGGACAGATCTCTGGGGTGATGTCATCATCTCAAAAAGGCGGGAAAGTTCCTTATTAAAATTCTGGTTGTCATGGAGTCCAGTTGCAAGCTCATGGCCAGGAGCTAAAAATAGCTTGTGGGTTTTAGTTTGTGGGTGTTCACTGCCTCTGTTTGCTGGAAGAAAGGCACACTCAAAAGGGTATTAAACACACAACCAAAAGAGTATTAAACACACAACTAAAACCTGTAAACACTAACAGACCCCAACATGGTAATTGGTAATTATCAACTTTATCAACAACCACAATAACTTCTTCTAACTTAATTTCTAATTAATTAAATACGCGAAAGCCAATTTCACAGTTTTATGAATAACACTGAGGAACAGCAAAGACTTTTATTTAGGTAAATACAGCAGACTTCTATATAACCTGTGTGTAAATATATAGATATAGATATATAGATACATAAAAAATAGTATGAGGCTACTTACGATTCAGAGACTGTGGAAGACCAACACAGTTGCAGAGACTTATTTTCATCAGCTGAGATTAGCCTCTAGATATATGTGGGTATAGGGAAAAAATCGTCCCAAGAGAAACCTTTAGTAATAATCACCTTTTGAAACCATTGGTAAAAAGAACGGGCCCAGAGACCTTGTGTCTCAGTAAAAAGGCCTTTATTAAATGGATTCCAGCCTCACAGGTGGGGGCTCGAGGGGCCGCGCACGCCGGCGCTGCTCCTGACCGTTGCCGGCGAAGAGGAGAGTCCAATGCGAGTCTCTCCGCACAGGGCAGAATTGGGACCTTCACTCTCAAGGGAGTAGCACGGAAGGCTCTCACTAACGGCTCGGTAGTCTAGGGATGTTAGTCTCTCCAAGTGTCCTTTAAGTCGTGGCGAGTCAGTTCGATGGCAGTTTCTGGTAGAGGAAAACTTTCTTGCTGCGATGGTTCACGTTGTTGCACTGTAATTTGGCTCGTTGGTCAGCTAGGGGCAGCAGTTATGGTCAGTCTGGCCTTCATTTGCATGGTGCGGCAGCAAAGCTTTCTGGGAATGGCAGGTAATCTCGCGTTGTGAGATGTTGGGGAGCAGCGCCGGGACTTTGGCGCGACGTCATGGAGGGAATACAGGTATTCGGGGGAGGAAGGGGGTTGAATTATAACAATTAACTGGTACATTAAACAATTAACTGGTACATTAAACAATTAACAAATACATTAATTTACAAACATGGCAAACTCTTACTAATAGAACTAAGTACAATGAAACAACTAGGTGTCAGCAGCTGGGAGAGTTTTAACTTGGGGGATTCTGTTTATCACAACTGGGAAAATTGTAACTTGAGGGACTTTGTTCAACTTTCGATATTGCTCACATACTTCTTTAGCCTGGAACCTTTCTTTACTTTCTAGCATCATGATTTTAGTGGGAGTTTTAGTTGGGGGCTTTGTTTCTGTGGTTCCTGGGATGAGAGTATCGGTTTCAATTACTGAGGTTATGATTCAGATAAGGCAAGGGATAAGACAGGGAAGAAATAATATTCCTGATATACCAGCAAGGGTAAAGAATAAAACTTTTTTCCACCATTTGCCTTTCAGTGGCCAAAACTCGTCCCACCAATCTGATTGGATTAATGGAGTCCATTTTTGAGTACCTACGTAAGCCAATTTTCGGATTTCTTTAGAAATGTTTTTGATGGCTGTGCTTTTATCGTCAATTTCTAAACAACACTCTGACGAGTTGAATTTTCCACATATCCCCCCCTCGTCTGCGAGGAGATAATCTACAGCCAATCTTATCTGGTATACAGCAGTTCGAGTCTGAGTTAATTGGTCACTGACAAGGTCAAAGGCGGTGGCAGTTCGGTTAGAAATAATTTCGAGGACTGCTTGAAGTCTGATTATTCGATTTAACATATATATTGGCGTTTGGTACCCCCGTGACCCATCTTGGGCCCAGGTGGCTGGCCCATAAGTTTTTATGATTTCTTCTGGGGTCCAGATTTTACTTTTCCATTTTTGGGTGCCTCCTATATTGAGAGTATCTCTTTTCTTGCCGTTTACCTGTTCTAGGTCATCGTACACAATTACTCCCAAATTTGATTCTTTAGGTAATAAAAAGAATGCTGGTTTTATGACCCCTATGGTACAACTTCCACTCCAGTCTCCTGGGAGACTAGTGTATGCCGTGTTGCCACAGATCCAGAACAGATTTTCGGGGGCTTTCCAGAATTCTGTCTGGACTTCATATCTAATTCCCAGAATTTAGATATGGACTTAATTCCCCAAAAGGGGTTTACTCCTAGATCTTCACATTCATATAAGTTATATCCTTCGTTATATGTGCACCCTCTAGCCTTCTTGTGGGTGGACCAATATGTCTCTGGCTCTTGGGGGACCCACTGGGTAATAAAGGGAGTTCCTTTTGTTATTAGGTACCTTTTACAAGCCATTTTCCCTATGGGGGTGTGAAACCTATTACCTAACCTTAGAATGCATTCTTCTCCAATAACTTCTGATTTAAGTCCCCATTTTTCTTTTTTTCTTCTTCCTAAGGTCTCTTTTACTTTTTCAATTTTTAAAATTTCCCATGGTTTTAGACTCATCCCCTCCCAAGGCCAGATCTCGGATATGTGGGTGCTCCCACACACCCAACAATTTGTTATGTTTAACTCTTTAGTAATATGTTCAACTAGGTCAATGAATAAGTTTTTCCTTACGAGCTCTGTATCACCTTCATTAGAGGAAACTTTCCTTTCCATGACCATATCGCTCTCTTCTTGGTCTTTTTCATCTTTTTCAAAACACAGCCAAGAATCACTTAAAGAACAGGTACCCATGAGCCGCTGCCTAAAGGTGGCAGTGTTTTTAACCATCCAGTATTGCTTATTATCTTCTTTGCAGGTTAGTAACTGTGATCTATTATAGCAAGCTGGATTCAGATTCGTATGCACTCGAATGAGTGATTGCAGGTTTTCAATTTCGTAAAGGGGGTAATAGCATTTTGTACATGGCTGTTCTTCAGTCGCGGTTTCTGATGCTTTTATTAAGGTTAGTAGTACACTTAGGAGTATCATCTTTTCTCCTCTTCCCCTTTTTCCCTTTCAGAGTCCAGTGGGAACCATCAGATCTCCCCTGGGCTTGCCTCTGGAGGCTTTCTTTGATCTTATCTGCTTGCTTAGATCACTTCTTTTTCCTAGAATTTTAGAGGAGCTCATGGATACTGACCTGTAAGTGCTGGGCACTCCGTTTTGTTACTGTGGGGTAAATACTTTCTGTTGTATCAGGGGAACTTACAACAGTTCTAACTAATCAAGTTACAGTTACAACTTCTCATAGCGTACATACAGAACTTATGAGAACAGTAACAATTTAACAACTAAACACATTTCAGTGGTGAGAATTTCTCAGGCAAGGAGCAGTTGTGTCTTTGCGTCTTTTCTTTTTAAAGTTAGTTTCAAACTGTCTTTATGGGGTAGTAGGGTCCATTCAGCTGGGTTGTCGGAAATGTCTGGGGGAGGAGGCACAGGTCCCTTGATCCTTGTAATATGTGACCAACCTTTTCCCGCAGTTCTCACAGCCATGTGTGTAGTAAGTAACACTTGGAAGGGTCCTTCGTATCTGGGGGTTAAAGGTATGTTAGTCCAAGTTTTAATTAATACCCAGTCTCCAGGCTTAATTGAGTGGACATTTATCTCTAAAGGAGAGGTTTGAGCTAATTGCCCCTGTTTTCTTAAACTTCCTAGAGTCTCCGCGATTGTTTTTAAATACTTCTGGGTAGCATTTTCACCTTCAATTTGTTGGGCTGAACTAAAAGGTGTTATTTGGAAGGGAAGACCAAACAACATCTCATAAGGAGAGACACCCACATCAGCTCTTGGTCTGGTTCTTATTCTTAACAAGGCTAAAGGTAGACATTGCAGCCAATTTAGTTTTGTTTCCTCTATAAGTTTTGTAATTACATTTTTCAATGTTTTATTCATTCGTTCTACTCGTCCTGAGCTCTGTGGGTGCCACGGTGTGTGTAAATGCCAATTTATATTTAAAGTTTTCATAAGAGCATCTAATACTTTTGAAGTGAAGTGCGGGCCTCGGTCCGAGTCTATGTTTGTTATTACTCCATATCGCGGAATGATTTGTTCTAATAAAATTTTTATCACTACTTCTGCAGTTTCTTTTCGTGATGGATATGCTTCTACCCAGTGTGTGAGATGGTCTACTATTACCAACAAGTGTTTATACCCCTGGACGGATGGCATTTCTGTAAAATCAATCTGTATGCTCTGAAATGGCCTCATTGCTACCTCTCTTCCACCTTGAGGTGGTTTTCACATAACTTTTTTATTTATCTTTTGACAGGTAATACACCCTTGGGTCACTGCTCTGGCAATGGGATATATTCCCACACATAGATTAGTTCTTAAAAAGTGATCACACAGACCCTGTACACACCAGTGGGTTCATTGATGTAAATTTTTCAATGCTTCTCTGGCTAGGGCTTGGTTTAGGAATAATCTTCCATCTAATTTTTTCCAACTGCCATCTTCTTTTTGAGTTATTTGGAGTTCTTCTATTACTTTTAGTTCTTTGTTACTAAAGATAGGTGAGGCAACTCTACTATCTCCTTCAGGTACTTGCGCTATGTTTAGTATTCTGTGAGGTGGGTGTTGACTTTGCGCCGCTTGTTTAGCTGCTAGATCTGCTGCTTGGTTCCCTCTGATTATTGGTTTTTCTCCCCTTTGGTGTCCTCGGATATGGACCACTGCAATTTCTTTTGGTTTTTCTAGTGATTCTAATGCTGACCGAATTAATTCTTTAGGCGCCAATTCTTTCCCCTTTGAATTTAAATACCCTCATTCCTCCCAAATTTTCCCAAATGTGTGTATTATACCGAATGCGTATTTTGAATCTGTGTAAATTGTTCCACACTTCTCCTGCAGCAGATCTAGTGCCCTTTTTAAAGCATACACTTCGCATTGTTGCGCTGACCAACTTCCCTTTCTCTTTAACAATAATATCATTTTCTTTTTCTAATTTCATAATGGCATACCCTGATTGTCTTTTACCTTCTACAACTCTTCATGAACCATCACAAAAGAGGATTTCCCCATACGGTAGGGGTTGGTCTATCAGGTCTTCTCTGACATTGATCTGTAGATCTATGAGTTCTAGACAATTATATTCTAGATCTTCTAATGGCTCTCCTGATAAAAACTGTGCAGGATTTACGACCTTGGTGGTAGATAACTCTAAGTTTTCAGAGTTTAAAAGTATTATTTCATATTTTAAAATCTGGGAGTCTACTAGCCAGTTTTGAGCACTCCTGCTCAACACACCTTTCAGGTCGTGTGGTGTATGCACCTTAACCTTTCTTTGTAAAGTGAGTTTTTGGGCTTCTTCAATTAGAATTGATGTTGCCGCAATTGCCTGGACACAAACTGGCCAGCCCCAAGCTACTGGATCTAATAATTTTGAGAGATAAGCTATGGGTTTTTGAGTTCCCGCCCACTCCTGAGTTAGGTCTCCAGAAGAAGGCTACCCCTTCTTCTAGATTCACAAATAGATTGAACTCTTTCTTTAAGTCAGGGAGCTCCAACACGGGGGCTGATGTTATCTTTTTCTTTAGTGTCTCTAATTGGTTTTCATCTTCTTCTGTCCACCTAATTGGGTCAGGCTCTGTAAGTTTTCTGTAGAGAAATTTTACCCCTTGCGTGTAATCTTCTATCCATAATTTACAATATCCAAATAATCCTAATAACTTTCTGACATCTCTTTTGGTTTTAGGAGAAGGCACAGCTAATATTCCTGATATTCATTCTGGGCTAAGTTTTTTATATCCATGGCCAATTAGGTGTCCTAAATAAGTTACTTGGGGTTCAACAAATTGAAGTTTCTTCCTTGATACTTTTAGTCGTTTTTCTCCTAGAAAATTTAGCAGATCTATACTCGTTTTATTCACTTGGTCTTCATGTTCCCCCGAAATTAACAAATCATCTACATATTGAAGTATTTGGGTGCCTTCCCTCGGGGTAAAATTTCTCAACAGTTCTTCCAGGGCCTGACCAAAGAGATTAGGGGATTCGCAGAATCCTTGTGGTAGCCTGGTCCATCTTAATTGGACCTTGTGGTTGGTTCCCTGTGGCTCCCATTCAAAACAGAACCAATCTCTGTTTTCCTCCACTAAGGGGCATGCCCAGAAGGCATCTTTTAAGTCTATCACTGTGAACCAGGCATGGTTTCTGGGGATCTTACTGAAGAACGTGTATGGGTCTTGCACCAGGGGGTACTTAGAGATAGTTCTTTTGTTTATTTCCCTTAAATCCTGTACCAGTCTCTAGTTGTTCTCCTCTTTCTTCACTGCCAGGATGGGGGTGTTGTGGGGAGACATACAGGGTTCAAAGATCCCTGCTTTAACTAATTGGTTTATAACTGATTTTAGACCTTCCCTCCCCTCTGGTGAGATGGGATATGGTTTAATTCGGACGGGTGTTGGCCCCTCTCTGATCTCTACCTTTATAGGTGGGATATTAAGACAACCAGATTTTCCCGGTTCAGCCCATACTTTCTCATTTATTTCTTTTAAGTCTCTCTCAGTTAGTACCATCATTTTTACTGTCATCCTGCCTTTTTCGGGTACTACTCCAATATTTAGCTGTACCTGTAAGTCTCGGCCAAGGAGGTTATATTCCAGGTGCGGTAAAAAGACAAAATCAGCCCAGTACACTCTTGAATTTCCTCTTACTTCCACTTTTTCCAAGATGGGAGCTTTAAGGGGAACCCCATCCGCCCCTACGACTTCACACGTTGCTCCCCCTAAAGTTACTCCATCTGGGACTAAACATACACTCGATCGGTCTGCTCCGGTGTCAACTAAAAATTCGTATTCCTCGTGTGAGGGACCCACATCTAATTTTACCAGGGGCTCTATGGGATGGTACTGTGGGTCTACTAATGGGTAGAGCCCCCGACTCCCATAATCGTCTCCCCTCAGAATCTTTTCTAGCTTATCCTGTTCTTTCGCAATGGCCTCATCAAATGATAGTTTTCCACAATCTCTCCTTAAATGGCCCATCTCATTGCAAAAATAACATCTCCTAGTCTCCCTCCAATCTCCTGGTTTCGGGGGTGCTGCTGGTTTTCCTGGGAGTCCTCCCTTCCAATACCTAGGTGGTTCCACCGGTTTATCTGGGAACTCCCTTTTCCAATGTCTGGGTTGCTCTGTTGGTTTGTCTGGGAACCCTTCTCTCCACTGTTTGGGTGGTTCTGCTGTTTCACTCTTATTCTCTATTCCTTCTCGTACTGTGGCTACCATTATTCTAGCCTTTGCTTCATTCTTTTCTTCCTCCCTCCTCAAATACACCTTCAATGCCTCCTTAAGGAGGTCATTAATGCCCCGGTCCTGCCAGTCTTCTAATTTTTCTAATTTTCGCCTGATGTCAGGCCAGGATTTGGCGACAAACTGCAACTTCAATACTACTTGACCTTCCTGACTTTCAGGATCTATATTTGAGTACAGCTGTAAATTCTTTTTCAACCTCCCTAGCCAGGTCGCCGGAGTTTCATCTTTTTCCTGCATTAAATCTAGGGCTAACTTCGTATTCGTCCCTTTCGGGACAGCCTCTTTAATTCCCTTCACCATCAACGTTCTGTAATCCTCCATGTTCCTTCTATCTGCCACCACATTGGGGTTCCACCCTGGGTCCTCTAAGGGAAGTTTCCTCTCTGCTGTTATCGGAGTTTGGTTCTCCCTGTCCCACACTCTCATTGCTGCGGTTCGGATCAACCTTACTTCCTCTCCAGTAAATAAGATCTTGAGTATAGAATTAAGTTCCCCCCAGGTGTAAATATTTGGGCCTAAGAATTGGTCCACTTGTTGTGACACTCCTATGGGGTCTTCTATGAGGTTTCCTAACTCTTTCTTGAAATTTCTCACGTTGGTGGAGGTTAAGGGGGCATTAACATAACCGACCCCTCCAAACACCCCACCCATCGGGACTTCCTGAAGGGGAAATAACTTGGTCTGAGACCGGGTGTTGTAGCTCGGTCCTTCTCCTGGCTCTTGGAGCTGTTGGCTACTTTGATTATGAGGTGGAACCGTCTCACTTCCCCAGTGGAGAGGGGGCTTGGGGATAGTTTCCATTGAAGGAGAGGATATTTGGGCACTGGAGAGTGACATAGGGGTGGCTAACTGTTTGAGTGGGTGGGTTAGTACTGGTGACTGACAAGCAGTAGGGGAGGTTACTTCCAGGGCTCGAGGCGGGGGAGTGGTCTCAGTCTGTAAAATCTGGGCAGACACAGTCGGGGAAGTTAGGACTGGCTGATTTGAAGTATAGGATGGAGCTACAGGTTGAGGAGCAGGGATCCCTACAGATATTAAGTCCTGAGTGATGGATTGGAGGGTTTTTGGTGTCGGAGGGGGTGGTAAAGGAATGGGGGATTGGTGCAACAGAGGTTGTGAGGGTACAGGGTTTGGAGGAGGTGATGGGAATATGGAAGGTTGACGGTGAGGAGAAGGAGGAGGAGGTTCTAAGGGAAGCGGGACTGTCGAGGGAGGAAGGGGTGGTGCGAGATGGACTGAGGGAGGTAAATTATCAAGGGGGTCCCACCATCCCTCTCTCGGGTTGCTTTCCTGCTCATCTTTATCTTTCTGACTTTTTAACTTACAGATTTTAATTTTCCTGTTCTCATCAAACTTCTTCCCCCAACATGCTGCATATTTAAGTTGTTCCAAATCAGGATGAGGCTGTCCCCGGAGGTGTTGGACCAGTTGGTTACATGCCTACTCATCTCTCGTGCCAAACCAGGGCCACTCTAACTCTAATTTAGGCCAAATTTTCACACAATAGTGAATCATTTTAATCTTATCCAATTCTCTCGTGGCGTCGCATGTCTCCCACTGGTCCAACATCCTCCCTAAGGGGCTATTGGGGGGAATGCTCTTAGGTTCTTTTCCTCTTTTCTTTAAGAGATTTCTCCTACTTGCACACTGTCCCATCCCTACTGTTTTTTCCGGCGAAAACTAAAGTTCAAAAGGTGCCTCTACTCAAACGTAAATATTAATGACAGGCAACTAAATACTCTATTCCTTCACCTCGACTTAAAAACCAACACAACTGTTAAAGTCTCTTCCAACTGAGGGTACGCTCAACACAACAACTTAACTTTGCTCGACACAAAGGGGTAAGGGCTTCACTCTCTCAAAATAATTAAGACAAATTACTAATTTAACTCTTTTGCTCTCTCCCTTTTACTCCTCGTCTCTGTGTCTCCTCCTGAGATTTGGCACAACCTAATCGCTCTCTCTCACCTCCAGAAAAAAGAAAAATAACGGCCTATACACTGAAAGCAATGCGGGTCTTCCTCACCTAGCGCTGCTGGCTAGGCTGCCCATCCCTACTGGCCGGGCCTACCCTGGAGTCCTTGCCGCGAGGGGCCCTCCCTGGCTCAAGGGTCACCCCGAATCCCCCTTCTCTAGGACCGAGGGCTAGAACACACTCTCTTTCCTCACTCACTCTTTTATTACTGACAACCACGCTCTACACACTCACTCTAACACAAATGCGGTCTCAAAAGGAGGCCTACTAAAAATCTTAACCCTCTCTGCCCTCGTGACCTTATCCGGAGTCTGGTCCAGTGGCCCTCTGGATCACCCAGCACCCAGCCCCCTGGCCTTTCCCGTGGGGCCCGGTACCTAGGTCCCCCAAAACTTCTGGTGCCTGGTCCCAACGGGGGAGCGCTCTTCCCCTCCCGGCACACCCTTCTGCACTGCACTCACACTTCCCTAGGGTCCCCGGCGCCCGGGCCCTCCTAGGGTCTGCAGGTCAACGTACCACACTATTTTCCCCACCTGCACCTAGAAGTCCCGCCGGGGTTGTGCTTCCCCTACCCGCACCCCTTGGCCTACCTACGCACGGCTGGGTCCTACCGAGGTGGCCGGCCCACCCCTCCCTCAGCTTCGCGGTGTTGCCCAAGGGGACTGCTCCACTGGAGTCCCCTAGGGGAGGCGCCTCACTCATTCCTCTGGGCCCTCTGATGGGCCTCTCTCGCTTCCCCCCGTTCCCGGCCGGCCCCCTCACGGGAGTCCGGAACCGCGGTACTAGGAGGTCCACACTCGCTTCGGGGGTCCGAGCTGCCAGCCCCCGTCTCACACACGCCACACTCGCTCGCCTCCCACTCCTGCCGCCAGAGGGGCACTCACCACTCCGACGCTCCTCGCTGGCGCGGTCATCCCCTGAAGCTGGATCCTCGGGTCCGGAGTAATCCGCTGATCCCTCAGTGTCCCTCGATGGGTGGCTGGTCCGTCGAGGTCCTCCCGTGGGCGGGACTATCCCAGACGAGCCCCCAAATGAAAAAGAACAGGCCCAGAGACCTTGTGTCTCAGTAAAAAGGCCTTTATTAAATGGATTCCAGCCTCACAGGTGGGGGCTCGAGGGGCCGCGCACGCCGGCGCTGCTCCTGACCGTTGCCGGCGAAGAGGAGAGTCCAATGCGAGTCTCTCCGCACAGGGCAGAATTGGGACCTTCACTCTCAAGGGAGTAGCACGGAAGGCTCTCACTAACGGCTCGGTAGTCTAGGGATGTTAGTCTCTCCAAGTGTCCTTTAAGTCGTGGCGAGTCAGTTCGATGGCAGTTTCTGGTAGAGGAAAACTTTCTTGCTGCGATGGTTCACGTTGTTGCACTGTAATTTGGCTCGTTGGTCAGCTAGGGGCAGCAGTTATGGTCAGTCTGGCCTTCATTTGCATGGTGCGGCAGCAAAGCTTTCTGGGAATGGCAGGTAATCTCGCGTTGTGAGATGTTGGGGAGCAGCGCCGGGACTTTGGCGCGACGTCATGGAGGGAATACAGGTATTCGGGGGAGGAAGGGGGTTGAATTATAACAATTAACTGGTACATTAAACAATTAACAAATACATTAATTTACAAACATGGCAAACTCTTACTAATAGAACTAAGTACAATGAAACAACTGGGTGTCAGCAGCTGGGAGAGTTTTAACTTGGGGGATTCTGTTTATCACAACTGGGAAAATTGTAACTTGAGGGACTTTGTTCATAAGAATTGGTATTTTCTTTTATGTTTTTAATTAATATATGAGATTTCCATTGTAGCTGATCATACATCTAAAATAGAGAAAAATGAAAAAAAAATTAGATTTGTATCAGCTATATGTGCTGGTTTGAAGTGGGAGTGTTTTAGGGAAGTGATGTGAAAGCTTTTAGTAACTGACAGCTGGTGGAATCACTGGAAGTTGGACACACCTCTGTGAAATAACACATGTTAAAATTGGGACAAAACCCCGGAACGTCCTCTTTCCTTGTGGGCGGGCAGCAAGGTAGGATCTGGGAACCAGCCTGGCCCTTCCCGGCCAGGCTG
>VXAX01006756.1:61399-83704 GCA_013399835.1 Leptocoma aspasia | reverse complement strand
GGTTATTGGGCAGGGAGAGAGAGAGAGAGAGAGAGAGAGAGAGAGAGAGAGAGAGAGAGAAGGGGGGGGTGTGTGCCACGGGGCCAAAAGGAGCCAGCCTTGTTAACATCTGGCTGATTCTCCACGCCACCCCCCTCAGGCCGGGGCCCAGCCAGACCTGCCAGGCCCCCCCCCAGGAGAAGCCCAGGGATGCCGCAGGAGATTTTACCCCACAGAAGCTGCCGCAGAGATCACGAAGCTGAGAGAGAGTGGCTCCTGGAGCCTCAGTTCCTGCCACAGGGGCCGTGTGACCACCTGCAGGTCTGGGTGAGATGTTAACCCCTTCAGTGCTCCAATCCTCCCTCCAGTGAGAGAAAGGAACCAGACGGAAGCCATGTAAAGGAGCACCATGAGACATTGAGGTCAGTGAAGAAGNCCAGGAGAAGCCCAGGGATGCCGCAGGAGATTTTACCCCACAGAAGCTGCCGCAGAGATCACGAAGCTGAGAGAGAGTGGCTCCTGGAGCCTCAGTTCCCGCCACAGGGGCCGTGTGACCACCTGCAGGTCTGGGTGAGATGTTAACCCCTTCAGTGCTCCAATCCTCCCTCCAGTGAGAGAAAGGAACCAGACGGAAGCCATGTAAAGGAGCACCATGAGACATTGAGGTCAGTGAAGAAGAAGTTAAGCCCCAGATGGGAGGGATGAGGAGATGCCTTGATTTTGGAGCTGAAAGCCTCTTGTGAGTTACAGAGAACTCTTTTTCCTGTAACACATGAGATTGTTGAGGAGATGAAAAGTTCAATTTGAGCAAGGAGTGCCATGCTGAAGTCAGCAGATGATGGAGTAGCTGTGATCCCATGAGAAGCTTGAACAGAGAAGGAGAGAAGATGAGATCCTGTGCCCCCAGGAAAGAAGATGAAAACCTCTGTTCCCGGGATTTTTGAGATAGATAATGAGAACCTTCACTATTTTTAACAGCTCATCTTTTAAATAGTAACCCCGAAGTTGGCATGGCCCATAAATATAGCTCTGGGAAGGCTGTGGAAAATGGGAAGGGCTTCACAAAGCAGGTTTTCCCTGGGTGGGTGCTCGTGAAGACATTGAGAGCCACAAGAGAACAGGCTTTTTCCTCTTGTGGAGAAGTTTCCATAACATGAACAAGAGGGACTTCTCTCCCTGAGTGAACTGAGGAAAAGACTCTTTTATAGGTGGTGAACTGACTGGAAATTTCAGGTTTTGCTTCTTTACATTGACAGTGGGAAGAAATGGTTGTGGGGGGAGGAGAAGTGTTCTGAGGGTTTGTTTTGATTTTTTTTTCTTTCTTTTAGTTATTCTTAATTAACTTTCTTTATGCTTTCTTGAAGTTTTGAGCCTGCTTTGTGTTTCTCCTAATCCTATCTCACAGCAGAAAATGAATGCACTGGTGATGGGTCAGCACTCAACCCACCACACTCAGTGGTGCATTGATTGGAAAAAATTTCTAAAATTGGGAAATTCTAGAATTGGTGAACCAAAACCACTACACTGTATTTCCCCAAGGGTAAAATACTTAATGTTAGAGATGCAATAGATATGAATGTAGAAATACTAGTTTTTATGAGTACTTTTGCTGTAAAATTTTACCAATATTATTCGTGACTGAAATAAGAAATATTTTATGTTCATCCAGGACAAAAAAAACACAGAAGAAAAAAAAGTGAGTGAAGCCATTTTCCAGCCATTTTACCAAAATGTACATGAGAAAAGACATATTTTTTTCAGCTATGAACTATGGGCATGAATAAATTTGTTGTTTGAAAACAAGTCACTTTTTCACAGCTGAATTTGAGTTTTATTTAGAAGGGGTTTACTAGCTTTCAAACAGAGGAGAAAATTCTTTTCATCAGGGATTTCCATAATGAACATAGAATGAGTATGCTTACAAATGGAATTTTGCAGTGCAGTGTGGAAACTGTGGCAAAGGGTTAGCCTGTGTAGGCCAAAGAACTGCCCCTCCCTCTTTCTCTGCCTGAAAGAACCTTCAGTTCTTCTGATCAAAAAACTTTCAATTTTGCACATAATCCTACTAAAGTTTATGTCAGTATGGAGTGAGGAAACAGAAATTAAAACATCTGTTTTGCAAGTAGGAGTGCATTTTTTGAAATACAAGCACATCCACAAAGTTCTACCTAGAGCAGTTTACCCTGCATCCACAGTAAAGTCAACTAAATTTCTCAGCTAAACAGTAGCCACTGTGCCCATCAGGAAATTTATTTTGGAACCTGGACATTGTTACAAGAAGTATTTTCATGTCTAAATATAGCAGGTATGGCAATTTGTGGTACAATGAGAATAAAAGTTAAAACAGAAGAAAGCTGAGAAATTACAATCCAAGTATCCTTGCAGTTAAACCCCACTTCTCAGAAGGATTAAATTGCCATTCATTTTAGGCAGAGGTGTGGTAATTCATGGTCCTTGTTACAAAAATTCCAAGGCTGAATCTGTTGGAGTTTCCAATTAAATTTAGGGCTCTGAATTTACTCTTATTTAATGCCAGTTGTTGTTGTGAGATGATTTGAAGTGTCATGAAAGTATTCTCCAAGTTAGCGAAGAGATCAAGTGAGAGCTTCCCAACTGAAATGGCAGAACTAAACAAATTAACTTAAACCAAACCTCACTTAATGAAGTCAGTTCAGAAAAGATTTTCTGACTTGGTAAGTTAAAGCACGAAGGTTGCCACTGTCAATAAGATATAATGGAAATGCTTTGGTAGAAAATACACAAAGCTGTATCAAAATTTCATCACCATCTCTTTGTCAATATCCTGACCAAAAAGCTTTAGAGTGGCTTGTCCATTGCAGCTGTGTCGCTGCAAATTACAGCATGAGATTGTGCTCAGTTACTGATCCGGCAGCAAAAACACAAGTGTTTTACTGTCTGTCAGCTGGTTAAAAGGATTCTGTTACTTAGGCAGCTTTTTAAGCAATACAGTTGTCAAATAACTCATCTGGTTTTATTCCCTTGCAGTATTGCACTGATTTAATTTGCCTACTACTTTTGCTCAACATGTTGTTTGCAGGATTGCAGCATGCACATCCTACAGTATTTGGGCCATTGCCTGTGAGGCAATGCTTTTGGATATAAAAGACAAAATTCAGAACAAAGTGAAATAGATCTTTTGCAGTAAAACTGACACCAATTAAGTTATTCCTCTCAGTAGCAATCATATTGTCTAACCATTTCCCTTATAGTGTAAAACAGAAACATTTGCTGTTAACAGGTACTCAACTACTGCTGGGTCTGCATATGCATATGTGAGGGATTGCAGACAGTTCACACGGAGATGGAAAAATTAGGATATGGATACATAAAGAGGGAGACAAAATTTCGGCAGAGATTGCAAATACAGATCTCTGTGAAAGGCCAAGCTGTGCAGTGAAAGATTTTTCAAATTATCATGGTTTTGTCAGTGTTTTTCATGCGACAAAAAGCTACCCAGCTGAAATCACCAATAGTTGCTGCTATGCTTTGGGCAACCAAGAGAGGGAGAATTTCAACAGTAGAGAACATAATAAAAATAAAACAAAGGAAAAAAGCAAACTAAACAAAATAAATCAAAACAAAACAAAAAAAGACCCAAAGAGACAAAACAAAAACAAAAGCAAAAGCAAAAACAAAACCAAAACAAACAAAAAAACCCCACCAAACAAACAAACAAAAAACCAACACCTCAACCCGAATAAACAACCAAATCTATCGTTGTGGTCTATGTATTGAAGAAAGGACTCTTGACAACAAATTCAGAAGGCTAACATGATTTATTAAAATGACTCTATAATTCTATTATTTTTCTATATCTGCTCAGCAGAGAGCACTCTCTATGCTCCTGCTGCTGCTTCGTCCAGGGAATGTGTGTCCAAATAGTTTACAATATCAAAAAGATAAAGTAATTTCAGCTCCGTCTCCTCATAGGTAGGAGGAGGCCAACCAATTCTATGTTCTTGAAGAACAGACACAGACACCTTGTTTACAGAAGGCTTATACAGAGTAAAAGACAGCAAAAGTATGTTCTCCCATGGGAAAATGATCAGAAGGCTTACACACAGAGAAACTTATAATATGTTCATAGCAACACAAATCAACAAGGTAAACACCAGATTTCTATAGATTCTTTCCATTTTTACCAAATACAAGCAAGTAACTAACATTGAAAGAAATTATAAGGCTCCTAAATATACCTAGGAGAAGCATTCAAGTAGTATAGAAATTCAGTCTGCATGTGTTTCTTTTTATAAAATTCATAAAGTCAAAGGCCACTAACTTACTGAATTAGTATAGAATTCAAGGTTCTTGAGACTTTATTACTTTCTCTAAACACTATTGCATTGCTCTTTAGGTCTTGATTTTGAATGAAACTGAAACCGAAGAAATAATTTGTCTGGGGATTAGTGAAAATACTTTCTACATAAGAGCCATCAAAAGTCTGACATAGCCATTGGGCTATGTCACATTGTGACTACTAACCTAATGCCATTTATATAAGCTAGTCGGTCATTTCTACAAGCATCTTAATCCCTTCCAAAGTAAAAAGTATTTTTATTTAGTAGACACAGCTCTTTATGTTCTTGAAATTATTTCTTGTTTTCTTGCTGAATCTCTCTCCAGTCATCACCTCTTTTTCTTAGATTCCAAAAAATCAAGACTTGACTTGCTTTCTTGAAAACTCAGTAATGTTACCTTAAGTCTATAAGAGATCACTAAAATTCCTTTCTAAATTTAGTACATAGTTGTTATGGGCTAAAGTCCTTTACCTTTACTTCATAGTCTGTCTTGCATATGGATTCTTCTTCTCTTGATCTGAAACACTGAAACACGAGAAGCTTAAGAAAAAGGACATCAGATCCAGTAGAGCATAGGTTTGGAAAAAAACAGAATCGTATTCCCTACAGTCTCCAAAATGTGACATTCCTAAAGTCAAATTTGACCATATATTGTTTTTTTTACTACTGTATCCTTCAAAAGCTGTCATGGAAGATAAGTCATAAGCTCATTTTTATAGTAAAGTACATAATTAAAAATAGGAAAAAGAAAGAAATAGAGAATGAACCACTATTCCTAAACTCCAATCTTCAACCTTGTGCATGCATAAGTATTACCTGGAGAACAGAACTACTTGTGTTATTTAAATTATACTCTCATCAAAGGAATTTTCTGAATCAGGTACCTAACACATACTAATATGTCATCACCAGAAACAAAAATCAAAGTAACCTATTTTATGTGAGGTCCTTTAAATATCTTTTACCTCAGCATTTTTTCATTCTCTCTTAAGATACTGAAAAAATTATGTTGCAAAATATGGTTGTAATTCTGTCATGCATGATGTTACAGAAATTGGGTAACGTTGACTTTTTTTGTTTTTTAACAGTTTGAAATATTCAGAGGAAACGTTTTGTATTATATCCTAGTTGTCATCTGGAGTTTAGGAGCTAATATTTTCTCAAGTTAATTGGCAGCAATGATCATCAAACATAAACCACAGTGCAAGTGCCTGAAGCTTTATCTGGGACTTAGACTCACCTGTTCCTTTATCGCAAAGTTATTAATTGTTTCCCTTCATCTATCATGTGTCAGAGAAGACTTAGCTTTTTTTTGAATCAAAAAATAAAAAAGCTTTCCAGGTACATGGAAAGTACATGGTGTTCTGTTTGACTTGTAATTATTAGCCAATACATTTGCTTCAGCTTTTAATAACATTTGATTTCAAATTAAAAATCTGAATTGAGAGCTGTAGAAAAACAAATAAACTTTTGTGACAGGATTCAAACCATTACTTGGATTGGATTGTCTTGGATTTATGTCAAAGTGAGGCTCAAGTGGGCATCAGTCTTTCCTTCCTGCACATTACTCTCTGGTGGAAGTGAGGCTGTGGTTGTCGGGCAAGAAAAGAGCTGAGAAGTTAATCCTAGGACAGCACAAGGTCCACCTTTCTCAGGTAGCTTATAATGTCCCAAAACTGCCAAACTCCTACAATACTAGATAGTCAGTCTGTGATGGGATCCTGAAAACAGGAGACTCTTTAACCTTACATAAGTTTTTTTTAAGGGATACAGGCAGTTATTTTGATAGATAGGTAAACTGAAGTACCATAAGATAAGACAATGTCAATTATGCCTTTCACTTGTGCCATAGTTAGCTCAGAGCAAAGAAAGTCAAGATTATCCCTGTATACCCTGCCATTCTTAGCTAAGACCAACAACAAGTCAAAAAAATCTTCCTATTAGAGTGAAATGACGAAGACAGTAAAGATAGAGGTAGAGTGCCTTCAGTCAGATTGCCTTTAGAGCAATTTGGATGAAGCAAACTCAAGTTACAGAAAAATTGCAGCTCACAGTTGTCATGCCATGCAATCTAGTAGGAAGAAAAAGAAGTATTACTGCTAGTATCCCAAGGATATCTCCAGTACTCTGGAGATACTTCAGGAAAACTTGACACAGAAATGCTAACTCTTCCCCACCAGCAACAGTTCTTTGCCATCATTAATACTAACCAATTATCAAGATAGAAATGGGTTCAGTACAACACAAAACAAAAAAATCAGGGCAGCATTTAGCCTACGTCCAGGCCTGTGTTTCCTCAGACACTGTAAATGTATCTGAAAGTGGCACTGAAGTTCAAAAGGAATATTTAATCTGAAATAATTTGTCTATAATGAGCCCTCCCTTTCAAAAAGGTTTTAGATTTAGGCAGCCAAGTGATGAATCACCAGAAACTGGGTGCCTTATTCCCTTGATTAATTTTTTTCTTTTCTTTATTTAAAACTTTAAAATGTCATGCGTTACCACCAGTTTTCAGCAGTTATTTTTTTTACCATAGTTTATATTATTTTGTTTAATTAATTTAAAAACTATAATAGTTACATGTTCAGAAAGATGTTTTGGCAGTAAATTTTACTAAAGAATGAAGGAAAAAAAGAAAAAAGTCCTAGATAAGTATAAAGTTAAGCAGATGCAAATGGCACAATTTATGTTTATTAGCATAATAAGGTCATCATTATTTTAGCAACAAATGTTTTTTGCCTAATAAAAAATATACCATCTGGAATAATTAAACAAGTTATGTTTAACATATCTTACATTCACATAGTTAAGGTGAAATAAACAAATGAGTGGGCTTACAGAGAGTGCAGCTTCATTTATTGCTTAAGCAATGTTTTTTCATACATAATAGTCTTAGCCTAGGTAGTATATTCAATTCCATGTGATCTTTCTACTTTTAATTTTTATGTATTAGTAAAATGTAAGATTTTCAGTTCTTGTGTTTGATACTGGATCTGAGCAGAAGTGAACACTCTCAGGCCAGATTATGTAATATTTATGAACAAAAGTAGAAGTAAATAATGATATGCCTTTTTAAAGGGTGGTCTGGTTGTCAATAAAGTGGCTTCATGTGTTCTATCCTCTAAACAATACAAAATTAGTATGAATAAATATTATAAGCTACCTAGATAATAAATACAAACCGCTTTGTACTCCACTGCATGTCACTTTACTGTGATAAAGCTCAAGAGTTTGCACACAAACCTCTCATCCACTTGGCAAATCTCAGGAAAAAAAAAAAAAACAACAACCTAAATCTTTTGATAAAGGCCATTTGAGAATGTGAGGCGATGTCACCAAAATCTTAAATCTGCAGTAGCAATGATCATGCAAAATTATTGTGGTTTATTATTTCAGGTGAACAGCCAAGACAAGAAGCTATACTGTTCCTGGGTCTTGTAAGAGGCTGTAAAAGTAAAAACTTCAGTTTATTTTTCCTACTTTCTTTTTAATTTAATAATGGGAGGAATGGAAGCTGTGATTTGTCCCCAAAAAATCCATCATTCACCAAGTTTATTCAAATAGAAAGATCAAATAATGGTAATAAATACACACAAAATTGTAATGTTGTAATATTGACAGTCAGGTCCACCAATATCTCGTTTACTGTTTACATAGAGTTATGCAGACTCATCTGCAATTGTATTTGAAACTGCAACAGTAGTTTGCAGGTGAGAAGGATGTATAAGTGCCCCATTGTATACAGGTGCCTGGGCTGGGAAGGCAGGTTTTTCCACAAGGATTTGATAGCCCCAGATGAAGAAAAGTGCTTTTGCTGTTTACCTTTGTACTTGGTTTCCTACTTCAAGCCAATCCATTCCTTAGGATAGCAGTTCATATAAATTATTTAAGCTTGGACATCCATATCTCAAAGTACTCGAAACAAATCAATAGTTTTCTCCATCCATTTTGAAAGCATCATTCCACTCACTTTTACAATGAGATGATATATTTTAGCAAGGATAATACAGTAGACAGGTTTTCTTATGTCATGTAGATGCCTAATTTCTGTTTCTTGCATTCCTATTCCTGAGCCAAAATCCTTATTTATTAAGATTTATGCTGCTGAGAATAATAATTTCTTGTAATTATTAGTATTTTTCTTTTGGTCTTCTGAAGAGAATTGAAATACACATGCATTGCTGGGTATATATGTGTCTAGGAATAAGAAAGGGAAAGGCAGAATATTTTGCAGTCCCTTTGTAAAAGTGATGAATGAATAGCTTACTTTATTTTTTCTTAAAGCATTATTTTCACATCTGCACTAATTATACCTCAATCCCTTTTAAAAACAAACTTTTCTAAAAAATATAAATAGGCTGTCTTTCTGATATACATTGATTCCGAACCTATCGCCGTTGCATTGCTTGGTTTCAGCAAGGAAAAAAATTACAACAGATAAAAATGGCTTCAGATATTCATGCCTAGAAGAAATAATTTTCTGTGATTGTTCTGTTGTAATTTCATTTCTGTTTGAAAGAAAAATATTTCTGTTTTGAGGAGGCAAGTTTCTTTCATTGTTGGCTTCACACAACCCTTATCTTCTTTGGGTCTACTTTCTTTCAAACCTACATACAAGATACAATTCCATGTAGAAATTTTGTTGACATACACTCTTGTCCAGCTTACAGAATGTGATTAAATTTGTGCTCACTCTAAATAACATCAGATGTATCCTTTATATATGAGGATTTCAGTGACTCCAAGTACAGGTTTTGCTTCATCTTCTTCAGACATCTGGAGTAATTTGAGAACTATATCCATGTTAATAATCTTGTTTTGTTTTTTAAGTCTCCCCCATTTCAGTTTGTCAGACTGTATTGAAAAATATCACCTTCAAAAACCCAAATTAGGAAAAGTTTTGCAATGGTAGTCTATTTTATACTTTGTAATACGTTAATATCGTCCTTTCATCTAAGCTCACCCCAATGTCAGCATTGCTCAGTGGAATCAGCAGAGCAGTTCAGTGATCTTGTACAATGGAAATATTAGCGTGTTTCTGAACCAAAGTTCTCTGCATCAGTCCTCTAACGAGAGAAGGGGAGAAATCTGAGTTTTACTTTAAACTGTTCCCAGCACCACTTTGATCTTGCTTAGTCTCACCAGAGCAAATCCTTCCTTGTCAGATGCCTGAACCTTCAATGGAATTTAATGTCCAAATAAAGACAAGGGTGTTGTCAGGAATTAACATGAAAATTAATTTAATGCCATCAGTGTCCGAATGTCTTTGTAATACAGCCTTTCCACTACATTGTATGGGTCTCTTTACCTTTCTAAGCAAAATTTACCAGTTTCTGTTAAATTGATTGCATCTAGGCAATGCCATGTCATGGTTCCACATTCTAGGAACAAAAATAAGACAATCTGACGGATCTTGAAGGAAATAGTTTCTTAAGGATACACATTGAACACAAAACTTAAATCTTATAGGTAGATTTTGCATAAAAATTTTGCATGTCAGAAAAAGAGTGTGAGCTAAACAAAAGAGTAGTGAGTGCATGGGTAAAACTTGCATCACCTCTATCCCCTTTTTGGTTTACTGCTTTAGGGTAAGTTACATTACATAATTTGTTTTTGCAAAAGGTCTTGTAAATGTTAAAGCCATTTCTCGAAGTGGGATTATGGGAACTCCAAAACAATAGCTGATTTTTTGATAATTAAAAAAAAATTAGGCTTTATTATTATGCCTGAGGGGAGTAGCAGCTCTTCTCAGCAGTATAAGTTGCCCAATCACGCTTTGCCACATAAAAAGTTCATTTGTCAACACATGTAGAAGTTTCCAACTACTGCCTCTATCAGAAACTAATTACCATGTGCATCACATTAAAAACAAGGGGGAAAAAATCTATTTTCTTTTCATTTTAGATGTAATTCATAAGCTGTTGTTAAAATGACAGGTCTGTGTTCCCTTGTTAAATCATCTTCTAGGTAAACAAATGCTAAATCCTGTGCCTGGGGAGGAACAAACCCAGGCACCAGCATATGGAGTGGGGGCCACCCAGCTGGAAAGCAGCTTTGTAAAGGAGGTGGGGTTTCTGATGGACGAATTCCATCAATTCCATCAGAAATTCAAATATGAGCCAGCAATGTGTCCCTGTTGCAAAGACAGTTAACGGTGTTCTGTGATGCATCAGGAGGCATGCATCCTGATATGCAGCCAGCAGCTTGAGGGAGGTGAACTTTCTCCTCTGCCAAGTCCTGGTGAGGCCACATCTGGAGGGATGGGTCCAGTTCTGATCTCCTGAGAACAACAAAGATATGAACATACTGGTCAAGTGAAACTCCACAAAGATGCTGAAGGGATTAGAGCGTCTCTCACATGAGGAGAGGCTGAGAGAGCTGGGACTGCACCCAGAGAACAGAAAGCTCAGGGGTATCTAGTTCAGTGGTATAAATACCTGATGAGAAAATGCAAAGAACATGAAATCAGACTTTCTTCTCAATGATGCCCAGTGATAGAACAGAAGGCAGTGGACATAAAAGGAAAATTCTTTTTAAAGGAAAGAAAACCAGAGGGTTTTTACTTTGGGATCAAACTCTGGAGCTGACAGCCCTACAAGGGTGGGGAGTCTACAGCCTCCAACACCTGACTGGACATAGTCCCAAGCACGTGATTTGGGTGATAATATTTTTGAAAAGCCCATGATTTTACCTGGAAAGAGTGCAAGTTTCAGACTGGTCTGCCAAGCACTGAGCAGTCTAAGAACCCAGGTTGTACCCAAGAATCCTGTCTTAAGATAATGTCCTTAAAATTATGCAAAAACATGTGGGGAAAAAAAATGCAAAGGCCTACAGGAAAAAAAAAAAAAGAAGCATAAGGTACATATCAATATACAATTTTGCTATGGTGACAATGTGCTTTGTAGCTTATACAGTGAGAAGAAATATGTTTTCCAGGACACATAGAAGCATTATAAGAGAGGTAATATGCCCTTACGGTCTTCTTCCTGCCTGGTTTGCAGAGCTGTACAACTTTTGTCAGCTTCCTTTACTTTGGTAAAAGTAAACCTTCAGACTCCAGAAGAAACATGGTGTACTTCCTGCTAATTTGACTGTACAGCACCAGAAAACTTATTTTGATATATGTCTGCTACATGATCTATATAGCACTAGTAATCCTTCTGGTCCCTGGGTATAGAAAGAAATATTTAAGCATTACGTTATATAAATATATATGAAGTTACAATTCTTTTCTACATTCAAAAATACACTTATTTTTCTGTAAAAATACACAGTTTATTCTATGTAAAGGCAGTAAGAAGATATTGTCTATGTTAGATTGCATTAGACTAACACATAGTGACAGAAAATATATAAAGTCCATTGATGTGAAATACATGTTTGAAGGCATTTTTGTCACTCAGTAATAAAAACATAGAAAAGTTGGAAAAAGTTACATTTTGCTAAAAAAAATCCACATTTTATGAGTAGTTTGTTATTAGCTTCCAAAATAAGACATCAGTTCTCATGAAAGTGACTCTAATATAATTTGTTTCACTATGCCTCAGGTGAAAGTAGATGTAATCTGCCACATGCCTTGCAGGCTTGTGATACAGACAAAGATACTTTGTTTTGTTGACTTTAGGGGTAAATTTTTCTGTTTGGAGTTGCTCTGCTTTTTTTCCCAGAGAAAAATGAGGCAAAGCACAGCTAATGGATATTTTCAGCTATAGATTTAGAAACTGGTATAGCTAGAGTTCATAGACACCAAGTGAAAACCTGCATATCTTGGTCAGGTTTTCATAAAGAATAAAGGGACATATATTACTACAGATTATAGTTAATGATTTTGCAACCCAGCTGCTAAGAGCCAGCTCCTAGTCCAGTTCAGACTTCCAGGGTTTCAAACATCAGCTCTTGTTGTTTTCTGCATGGCCAATACATTTTAAAAAGGGATTTTGGGTTTTATGCCTTGCATGAGTATTTGACAACCTCACTTTAAGGGCTGAAGAAGCAGAAATTAAGACAATTTTTTCTTTTCCCCTCATGAGGGGAAATAAAATTCCACATAGGTGAGGAAAAATTGGTCTGTTTGGACAGGATTACATTCTATTGGTAATTTGGCCATGGACTTGTCATGTGATTCTTTGAAGTTTCTTAACTGTAGCTGGAACATCTAGGCGTGTTTTGATGCTCAAATTCACTTTAACTCCTTTGAGAATTTCCAGTCTAGTTGCTCCTAATTTGTCAAACTACAAATATTTGTAGAGGTGGACTCATAGGACCCCAGAATAGCTGGAAGTGACCTTAGAAGGTCATCTTATCAAACACTCTGCTCAAACAGGATTATGTACAGTTAGTTGCCTAGATGCATTTCCAATTGGCTTCTGAGTATTTCCAAGGATGGACACTCCACAACCCCTCTGGACAACCTGACATGTCCAAAGTATTTCACAACGAACTTGCAGATCAATGGTGCCTGAAAAGAGAAGAAACTCTAAATATCACACATAGAGTCTTTCCATCTGGAACAATGGATATTGGACTAATTGTGGTTCAGTTATGAAGTCTGCATTAAGAGTATAATCAGTCTGTTGTCATTAAACAGGGAAAGTTAACTGTCAACTATTAATGTTCTCCCTGTACCCTCTGTGACTGTGCCACCAGAAGCTGAAAGTTCTGCAAAACCAGGTTTTGCAAGTATGGATACCCTGGAGAAGATGCATCAAAACTGTTCCTCAAAGAATTTTGTAAACTGTTTTTCAGACACACGTGAACCATTGTATGTCAAATATATTTCACATAATGAAATTCCTTTAGATTCTTGAGATGGCCTCTAATTCCTTTTTTTTCCTCTCATAAAGAGAAACAAAGATCCAAAATATCATGTTATAGATTTATTCATATAATTTTCCAGTCTTCATTTCCACTGATGAAATAAATTATTAACTGTATAACCAAGGCATCTCAAATAGAAAAAAATCTGTCATAGTTCCAGAGGGTAACCTTTGTGTACAATCTACAGATCAGTAAAGCTGTATGAAATTCTTTCAGTGAAGAAGAGAACGAAATCATGTTTGGGTATTTTTGTGAGAAAAAAAAATCAAATAAGCCAACAAACATTTGGTTTCTTTGAAAGTTTTCTTCCCTTTCTTGTGAAAAGAAATAAACATTGCTTTATTTGAGTTTTTTGCTTCATTTTTTTCTTTCAATTTTGAGGCCAGACTTTTCCTTAGAAATATTCTCCACTGTAGCTCTAGAGGTGAGAGGCGTAAGTTTCACCAATGTAAAAAATGGCTTGTCTTAGAAGATAATGTAGGCTACATTTTCATATCTTTTCTTGTTACTCATGGTTTGTCTTTCCTGGGAGGCTGCATCATGTTAGAGGAATACTTCAATGAGAATGGTTTGTGATTTTATCATAGGCAAATCCTCACTGAAGAAAAGTGTTTGGAAATCCATCCTCTCTTTCTTGTTCAGCTGGCTGATTCTTAACTCACATAGTTTTCTTGAAGGTAGGCAAAATTTATGAAGCAGCAAACACAGAAGTCCAGTTTGTCTGCAAAACTTTTATTTGTAGTAGGGAAGTACATGTCAAGAACATGTTTCTGTTCAGTCTCCCAAAATCAGAGGATAATCTTAAATTTTGTCTGAAGTTATCTTATCTAAGGATTTAGATAAGAAATCAACATATCCACAGAAACCTTGCATCTCACAAACCACACGACCTCACATTTTGTGCAAAAGGTGAAGTTATCCTTAACTGTGGTTTATACTTTAGAGGAAGTAAAAGTCCAGCTGAAAGCATACCTGCCAATTTCATGTATTAGCTCTCTAAAATGTATGTTTCTTCAGGTTGAAGGGCCACATTATTCTTTGCCTATGAAAATGAAACCTCTGAAATAATAAAATTTTGGTATATTTTGGATTCTGCCTTTAGGTGTCAATAGTAAAAGAAAATAATTATAAAATCAGTAAAGAATAAGCAGATTTTCCCATCAGAGGACTTCACACTCATCAAAGTCTACCAGGACACCAAAGCAATTGCTGCAGTTTTCTACTACTCCTTTGACAGCAGTGAGGCCTTTAGCATAATCCAGCTTATACTGCAGGTTGAAGTATTGATATTTATGTGTCTGGTGGGATGGGTGTTTTTAAGCAAAAATAAAAAAAAAAATAGAGTGTACAATCTCAGAAGAAATTGGAGGTTAAAAAGAGGTTTTTGCACTCTTTGGTACAGTCGGATTTGGATGGTTGCTCACAAGTTACCAATTCCAATTACCCAGCAAAACAAGAGGCCTGAAGGAAAAGACGTGTTTAAAATAGAAAGGGATCAAGTAATATCCCATGGAAGTAGATGAGAAACGATTACCGAAACTGTTGTAAGTATGATTTTAGTGCTGAGACCACTAGGAAAGCAGACATCAATTTTTTTTCCCATCTTTTTCCTTTGGTTTTTTTGTTTTAGGTTTTTTGGGGTTTTTTTTTTTGCTTTGTCCAACAATCTTCATACCTGTGTGAAATACAAAGTGCAACCTATGCCTTTTTGAAATGAGCAGTAGTTAGCAGAAATGCATAATCACACAAGATGACAAAGTTCTAGTTAGTGTATGCTGTTTTGGATTTCAAGGGGCTCTTCACTGCCACTCAGGGCAAGCCCATGTAAACTTAAAAATGCTGATAACTGCAACACAGCTTCACATATAAATCTGAGTTTTGCACTCCAGAGCAAAACAGAAGCTTCATACATTTTAGAATGCAAGATGCTCTTGGCATGAACTTCAGTGGGAAGGAACTGAATCAGTTGTGCTTTCCAGTGCTTCACTAGATCTCCAGTGTCACACTAGATTAAGCTAAATTATATAACATTTATAGCTTAATACATTATTGCTATTTTCCATTTATGATCATGTAGTGAAATTTAATTGCTGCTGATTTTACTATGAGAGGGTTGAACTGAGTTCAGATTAATGTTCCTATTTATCTGCAGAAAATGAGTGCCCTACAATTATGACCAGTAAGAAATACTGAAGTTCTAAAATAAAATTCAAATGTCACCCCCATATGTTAGAAGCCTCTCTTCTTCATACAAAACATCCAATAAAAATAGTGTTCTTTTCCTTTAAAACCTGACACTTACAAAAGATAATTCATAATGGAACAGGAGATAATGAGATGTACTTCACCTAAAAATGTGTCATAATGCTTCCTGCTTTGTAATGCTTTGGCAGATATGAAGCTTGTCTCTTTTATTTTGTATAAAGTAAAGAGGGTAATATTGTACAATCTCTTATGTTAAAATCCTAATGCATTCAGTATTCTCAGTGAACAGCTTCTGGGCAATGTATTTATTTTTATAGTAGATAGGCTTTGTTTTGTCTGTTCTGTTGTCCAGATATAAGTTAGCTTGTCTTAAAAAGCCTGATCTTTTTCTTAATAGAGCTGTCTTTAAAAAAAGAAAAAAGAAACCCAACCAACCTTAAAATTCTTACATTCCTAGTTTTCCTCTTATATTAATTTTACTTTATAGTCAGCTGTCTGATTGAAAATACCCTCTTGAAAAGTAAAAGGAAATTCACACTTGAATTAAATTTAAATCAAGTCTCTCTTTGCTCTTAAAAATGAAGGACTAGTACAGTTTTTCTATATGGAAAACCTCTTTAAACTAGGAGACTGATAAATGAATACTCATGAAGTTGTTTGGTACATAGCACCCTCCCGACTCCTTTTTCCATTTCCGAAATATGGGGCTTGTACATTTTAGCACATGCACAACTTCATCAGCAGCTCCTCCAAATGATACCAAGTCATAACAGTAGGCAAAATGCAAGCCTTGGAAAATTATTTTATAAAGAGGTCATTCACTGCCCATCCAAAGAAGAGAATTATCATGATACTGTTAGTCACTAATGGTAAAACATCAGGTGGAACTGAATTCGATAAGAGCTCAATGGGACCCCAAATTCAAATTCTCTCATTACCCATTTTCTAAAAGTCAAACTTTTAAGATGATTTCAGCTGCAGCTGCATGGTTTCTGTTAGCTCAATTATAATTCCTTTGGTAGATGCATATTTTTTCAAATGCTTTGCCTTCCTCTCCCACCCACATTTTCATATTGTTGACCTTAACAGTCCATTGTGAAATTTCATTTATGGATATCTTTATAATCCTCTTTCTTCTATCACAGTGCAGTTCAAAGCATTCAGCTCAGAGTCCCTTTTTGTAAGCTGGATTGTTTCTGTATGAGAAAGGTATTGCTTTCTCTATGGAAAACAAAATGGATAGTGAAAACAAGGTGGATAGTCTTTCACTGAGTCTCTTTTTTTTGAAGATCACCGGTCTTCTCTTAAGCAGGCCAGTTCAGAAATGTGAACCCAAATTCCATTATTCTTTGTCTTTGCAGCAGATATCTCAGTATCTGAAGATCAAGTGGAATCTGTGAGTAGGAACTCATTTAGATGACAAAGCACTGATGGTACAGTATTACTGCCTATTTCTAAACAAACTGCTCCCAAAAAACAGGAAAAAATGCTACAACTCAACAAAAGAGGGCAAGTGTCCTATTCATGAAGTATTCTTACAAGCACAGGCACAGAGAGAAACTTTTTTACCAAATTATTTTTCCTTAGTCAGTGGTTGCTACTTAGAAAATTTCACATGGCAGAGTGAGTATTTTTTATTTCATGAAAATGTATCTTAATAAGAGGAAATATCCAAATGAGATTAAAGGCAATTTTGGGGGAAAAAAAATTAAAACTATTAAAAAAAGGAAGAGTGTCACTTGAAAAATCCATAAACAAATGTCTTTGACATTGCATTAATTTTTGAATTTATTTTCTTCTGAATCTGCCTTTCAGGGAAATGAACTCAAATTTGGACTCTGATTACAGTCCAGTAGAACATGGGACCCCTAAACTTTCTCTAAGTAATCGTGGAAAATTACTAATGATATTCTCAGATCCATGAAGCTTTGTACTCAGCATAACAGCAGGTGGTGAGGAATTCTCTTTCCAGCTAAACATGACAGATTTTCTCTCCTTTAAGCACAGATCAAAAACAGAAACCAAAGGAAGTACAAATAATGCTAGTCATGCTGGATAGGAAACATATCATCTTTTCATAAGTCAGTCAGTGTAAATAATGGCTGTCTCATACAACACTTAGAGTGCAAAGTATATCACACAATTTGCGGATTTGGGAACAGAATGTCAAAGAAGTCTCAGAGGAAATTTAATTAGCTGGACATCTCCCACAGCCTAGTAAGCTACAGCTCCATAAATCATTGCTATTACCTCATGATGCTGTTTGTACCTCTCCTGCCTCTTTTGTGCAGAACACTAGTGTAAATCATAAGAATGAAGGAAGTACCCTTAAACCTCCTGGCAACGTGGGACACATTTTCAGTTTGGGAAGGGCTTGTGCAGGATATGACACTGAAAACCAGGAGCTCCATGCTTTGAAAGTTTACTAGATGTTCACCTTACCTTTTAAACAGAACTAACAAGACACTCATTGTCAGAGAAAATGAAGACAAATACGAGAAATAAAACAGAAAAAGAAATCAGGCCATGTTTGAGGGGAAACTGCCCTGCCTCTGAATACATATAAAGCAAAAGAACTGATCAATATTAAAAATGATATAACAAAGAACAACTCCTTTTACAACTGAAGGTTTGTGTGCCTGGTCTTCAGGTGTGCCCCTTAACCGACAAATATGCTCAGATTTTCCCATTTTTGTCATTCCTCTCCGTAAAGTGGTCATACACACTTAACAGAGCTAGAACAGGTTTTCTAAGGGTGAAAAATATAATGCTTTGCCACACCATTAATTCTGCTGGTTATGAATCTCAGCTTTGCTTTCTTGCCATAGGATAAAATCACATGCAGTTTTGAGAGGCAAACAATTAAAAATGTATTATTTATTAGAAATTCAATAAAGGAGGCTGTAGGCTCTAGACCACTAAAAGGAATGTTGCAGGAAGACTTTGACAGAATATTTTACAAGTCTTTGGGTTTTTGGAGAAAAAAGCCTAAGGTCTGGGGAACAGATTTATTAGATGATATAAAGATTTCACAACTCCTGCAAAGCCAAAATCCATTTTAAATCAGAATTACATATAAGAGCTCTTTTGTGCCCTACTATCCCCTAATGTCATGTCAGGCACAGGTCATACTCATACCTATCTATTTAATTTTCTTTGGAAGTCTCTGCTTTTTGTTTTGTCTTGCCTATTCACAAGGCAGCAGGGTCGAAGCTGTAGACCTCTGGCTGTTTTTAAGCTGCACATCTTTGTGTCAGAGACCTCAGCCACTGTGGCAGGCTGATCACTGATCACTGCCTGCAGACTTCTGCTCCCTGAAACCTTCCTGCAAAATTTACAATGTGGGATTGTGGCTTGGATGGGAAGAAGTGGTCTAGGTAATCTGAGTGGAAGCCTGAACCTCCCCAGACTTAACTGAAACCCTGCAAACCAGATCTAGAAGAAAAGCATGATGCAAGCCCCCTTCTCTGATGCTCATTTAGTACAAAGGCAGATTATCACACCTCCAGGCTGCCCCACCAGAAACAGGAATTCCAGCACAAACTGAGCTAGTTGTCTGCTCAGGTGAGAAGACATAGACAGGGCTGATGTTTGGAGCAAGGTCATTCCAAGCAACTTGCAGGAGTGCACTTATTGGGAACTTTGAATGCTTGGCGGCTTGGCTGTCCCCTCTACCTTCAGCCCAGGGGCAGCGTGCCTAGCGTTGCAGCCCCCAAGGAAAGTTTGGGGGCACAAAAGCTGTCTGCACCCAGCTGTGAGTGGCTTGGTTATGACTGTGCCCAGACACCCTAACCATGTGTGACCCCACTTGCTTGGAGCCAGACACTCTGCTTTTAATCCTGACACCAACACAGTTGGCCATATTCTCAGGGAAGAAATCTCAAAAATTTCAAAACATCCCTGATGGAACAGGGCATTACCTGCTTTTGGTTGAAAAAGACTGTGTTCATTTATTTTACTGTCTCCAAAGTGGGAGGTCTGAGTCCTCTGATAGTGAGATTGTAACATACAAAGGACTTTTATTTCCTGGCAAACCCACTATAGCACAGGCCTGTCACTGGCAATATTTTAGCTTATAATGAGGTTGAGTTTATTACACTCAGTGCTGAAATGGTCCATATATACATATGTTACATCTGCACAGACAAACTTACTGGATGGAAAAGAATATTAAATATATATGTGAATATAGATCTGCAATGAGGCTGACATTGCATTACAGAAATATATAGGCATTAAGAAATAAATATATATATATATAAAGGAATAGAACTAAATATTCCAGGTGTTTATGGTGTTTAATTCTCCAGAGTTATTTAAGCTTCTAGAAAATTAACTGATACTTTTTAACAGTTTTGGTACCTTATTTTTGAACCTATCAACAGCAAGAAAAACACTGTTGTGTGTGTAAAGTTCATGGTGTTCTTCCCATTCCATTTCTACATATCTGAGGAAAACATGACAGAGAAAACATAAAACTGGCTTTTTAATCTTCAAATGATGCAGTCATAACTAGTATAAAGAATATACTTACAACTATCACACTTTAGGATAATATGGATACAGCAAGTTTGGGTTCATAGGGCTTCATTTGAATGAATTTTGATGTTCGCTTTTTTCTTTTTCTTGTCTGTCTGCTTGGCAAAGGATTACGCATTCCATATAAACACTGGCTTCAGTAGTGATTAGGCTAACATCTTATTGGGCTAACACTCATGCAAACCTGATGCAACCACATGAATGTACTGTACACCCACTGTAATTAATTGAGAGAAAGAAAACTCCATGAAGAGCAATAGGTTTGCAGCTGTCTTTAACAGCCAGAGCTCAACTATTTCTGCAGGTGTTAAGAATTTTTAAGGACTGGCTCCTGTCTTTATTTATTATTTCAATAGGAATACACATACTTTGGTGCTAACCACATTTGTCAGCACAAAAATCTTCTGAATCACAAACTAGTTGGATAATGTATAAAAATAGATACCCTTTTTCTAGCCTGGGAAATCTGTTTAAAGAGTTCTTCTGCTGTCTGCATGTAAGTGTGCCTGTATAGCAGTGAAGTTTTTACATGTAAAATGTACTTTGAAATATCATGTATTTATCATACTGCACTGATTAAACCCCTTTAGCATTAACTATTAATTTGACAGAAAAGGCCTTGTCCTGTGAGAGGAATATGTTGTAAAGTCCCTTGGTGGGTTCTGAGGTTCTAAACATATAATTTAAATTTTTTTCCCTTCTCTGTGGGAATCAGGAGAGACTAATTTAAAAGAACAGTGGGAGTGTCAATAAGGAACTATCCCCACACTGAAAAAAGAGGTGTTTTCTCCCTGAATTCTATCAAATCACTTTATCTCTCAGAGAAGTGATCGATTCTGTTAATTAAATACTCTGCAGGGTATCAGCAGGCTTGTTCTACATTATCTTTTCAGTTTCTGTTTCAAAAGTGTTTTTTTCGACTCCAAATTCTACATGACTGTGCTGTATAGCAATGAGGCAATTGTGTGGGAAAGCTCAGGTGTGGGTAGTAATATCACAGCAACAAACACAAAGAGCTTTGCAGAAATGGAAAATTATCAATAACAGAAATAGTTGGTGGTATTCTTTTTTATAAAGCAATATTAGAAAAAGTAAAAGTGAGCATCCAGAACAAACAGCAAGATATATAAGCTTCAGAATGGGAGGCTTAGTAATGAGAGTAATTTATTTAGCTATTCCTAAAATGTTAATCAGAGTTATATATCAGTACTGATAATGTATTTACTTTCCTAGCATCTCTCCTTCCTAGAGGAGAAGCCAAAGTTTCTTGGACACTGAGGACTCTAGAAGAAAACAATCTTTGCTTCAAATTCTCTATACTTCCAGACTTCTTGTTGAAAATAATGAAAGGACAATCAGGACAATATTTTTTTTTTTTCCTGTCACTTATTTACTGGGTTCCATCCTTTATAAGCTCTTTGACAAATATGCCAAAGTCATGGTGTTTGAGATTAGGAAGTCATAATTAGTGCATTCTCTCAGCAAATCTCCCTGGAGCAGCAGAGGTGCTCTTTTCCCTCCAGTTCTGGTTAACAACTGCATTGGAAGGAGCCCGTGGTTTCTGTTTCACCTGGCACTTGCCATCTGTAAAAATCTCAACAGCAGATATGACCCCCAGAGAAGAATGTGAACTGAGATTATATGCCAGGAGGATGTTTGCTACCCCTGCCTCAACCCCCTACTGTAACAATAAGAAATAACAACATTTATCTTCTCTTTTCTTTTGTCTTTCTGTAAAACTGAAGTCAATAAACTTCTCAGGACCAGGCTGTCTCTTCAGAGGTATGTGTTCTCTGCCACTAACATGGTCCCCTGGAGACTTCCTAAAAAGCAAATACACGTCATCTGGCTATTTACAAGCAGGTTGGACAGCCTAAAGATATGCATTCAATTCTGTGAGTTTTAACAGCACATAATCCCTAGATCCTGGCAAAGGATAAGTTATCCTTAAATGTTTCCTAAGTTAATGGAAGTTTACAGCTATTTTCTCTTTCAAGTGGGTCATCTGTAATATCTATCTAGACAGACACATCTGAAAGGTTATGAAAACTCTTTTACAGAGGGTTTATGGGATACCTTAAAAAATATTTCCTGACTGTTAGTTTCCATATCAAAAGTTGATTAAAAAGTAAATTATTAAACATTAAAATTTATGGTAGGTACCAGCATTTCTATGGAGCATTTGATTGCAGTTTCTCTCTTCAAACTGACACAAAATAACAAAGGTATGATTATGGGTTTTGAGGCTGGCCCTGAAAAAAAACACTTACAAGACAAAGGCAGACCAGTGTTCACGGCTATAATTTAAAAAAAAGTAAATAAAGGCTCTTTCTCCTGACACTTGCCACTGATAAGAGAGACAGCAGGAACAGTCCTAACATGGAAAAAAAAAACCCAAAACCAAAATAAAAAAAAAAAAAAAAAACAACCCCACCCCAAAAAAAAA
>VXAX01006756.1:27072-61281 GCA_013399835.1 Leptocoma aspasia | reverse complement strand
AGGGAAGGGAAGGGAAGGGAAGGGAAGGGAAGGGAAGGGAAGGGAAGGGAAGGGAAAGAAGAATAGAAAGGTATTTTTCTCTCTCTGAACAGCACATTAGCTCCTATTGTTTCTCAGGGGAGTTGGAGACACAGGGAATCAATATTTTTTTTGATCAGACACCAACTTCACTTTACAACAAGGTGGAGTACAACAAGGTAGAGTGAGGTAGGGGAGAGCTGCATTTCCCTTCTGGGCATGTTGGCACTGACACACAATTTCAATGTTTGTAGCAGGAAACACCACAGTACCATTCAAAGACAGAAAGCAGATCTCAGAGACTGACTTGAAAGTGTTGTCTTCTTACAGGATTTTCACTATCTGTTCAACATGTTTTAATTAAACAAATTCTCAGTAAAATGTTGATGGTAAACATCTTGAATTAAATTCTCCAAGAATCAGCAGCACTTTCCAGCTATGAAGGAATTTTTTCAGCCCAACTACATCTACAGTGGATGGAAATGGATTTTAAAATCAAACAAAGCCCATGAACAATTTAAAGCAGGCTTTACAGTGACCCCTGCCTGGTCTGTTTTCAATAGATGCACCTCATTAAAGGCCCAGATGACAGGCTTAGGTAGTAAAGTCAATACCTTCAGAGTTGCCCTCAAAATCTTCCTAAGACTTTAAGCTACCACCATTAGCAAAGTGTCTGAGATTCTTCCCTAAAAAAAATCAATAGCAAAATGATGATCAGAGTCTTATGGCTTATCATATTATTTGGTATCTTTGTCTGAAAATGTGTTTAATCAGTCTGTTGTGGGTGTGCAATTTTATCACAAGTACAAGAGCAACTTTCCTAGTTACTGCTAATGATATCACTGTTGTCAGTAATAGGTTCCTCAAATGAAACATATATGCACACACCTAGGTAATATGCTCAAATCTCGATAGTACCAACACATCAAATAAATTACTCAGAGATGCCTGCTTTCCTGAAAGATGGGAAAATATCCTCAAATATCAAAGCAAACCATGAAACATAAATCAAAATCATCACTCTCTCTGACAACAAGCCTACCTTATAAAAAGTCTGCTCACTTCCTGAAACACAGACTGGGAGGAAAAATTAATAAAACAAATTATGATTTTTTAAAATAAATAAATAAATAAAAGAAAATCCCTGGCCATGTCCATAAGATTTACGTGTACACAGTGAACGTGGACAAGATTTATGAGTCTTCCCATCTAATGGTTTCTCTGGAGGAATTATTCTAGTTTTAAAAAATTAAGTAAATAACTTTCTTTCAAGCTTTCATACACCATTCTCAATTCTGACTTTTTTTTCTACCAAGCATAAATTACTAATATCATCTCTGTCTGTTTTTAAGTAAAGTCCTTGCTTAATTTACTGTGTTAATGCTGACCTACCAGGCTTTAGGCAACTCCAAACTATTTTCTTCTTCTTCCATAACTTGTTTATGCCTGGAGAGGCTTGATCACATTTTCTCTTGAACCTCAGAATCTTGGCTTGGCACAAGCCACAGTTTCAATGAGAACTATTGCAGCCTTTGTGTTTTAAACCTACACACTGTCCCACTAAAGCCTTTTACCTCAGAACTGTTCCAAATGACTCTCTCAATACTGTTGCTCTGCTTCTGAAATGCCCAGGGTTAACAGAATATGATGAAAATACAGGTCAAGTTGCAAAAACAGTGGTACCTTCTCAACAAGACAGCATTTTTTTCCTTACTAAACAATAGTACTCTCTTTGGTGATAATGAAGCAGATTTTTATTTTCCTGGTACAGAGGGCAGGAAAAGCATCATGGAAGAAATGGCGGAGTCTTCAGAAGTGAATGATGCTTTTCTAAGCTAAGCTTAGAAATACCAAATGTGTATGACTAGAACACCCTATCCCTTGATATTTTTTTTGCAACCAACATATTCACCACTGAATATGTTGGTTGCAAAACTGGCCTGAGTAATTCCAGTCTCAGCTGGTGTCCTTCAAGACCTCAGTCAGCTATCTCCAACAGTTCTGAAGTCCTGATCCCTGCAGCTGTGCAACTGACTGTTTAGACTTCCCAGTGCTAAGATTACAACTGCCTAAATACTGATAAGGCACAAACATGAAGAGTAGCTGCTGAGTAATCCTGAGAGAAGTTCAAACACACAAAGAGCCTTCAAAACAGAGAAACACACAGTAAGAACCTGTATGGATAAGGTCCCTATACAGAAAAACCTAGCCAATGTGCTGCACTGCTGGAATTTCAGTGTAGGTTTCAATTGCACAACTAAATGTTTTTTTTCATGTAATATATTGGTGTTGGAAGTTCTCTGCAGTTCCTTTTTCCTTTCATCAGTTCTAATCTTATTCAAGAACATTCAATAAGAGATCTGAAAAACTATAATGTTCCTAGAAAGCAAAGTATCCTCTACTTGACTTCTAAATGTGTTCCTGCCACAAACATACAATTGTCTCTCTTGTATTTATAAAATCTGATTTTATTACATGATGTACAGACAGCTGCACTGATTTTCAGAGTCAGAATACGTGTATATTCACCTTGCTTACACACCTCCTCGTAAAGATCATGTTCTTCAGCTCTGAGGACAGACTTTTAAATGAATAATTAACAATATCATGTTGCTACTTCTGCCCAGTCCATGAGGGAGCTGTAACCTCTTAAAGAGAACCAAAACTCTTTGCAATGTTCTTGAATTCTCTCAGTAAAGGTAAAAGCTTCATCTGAGTAAAGTTTGGTAATATGTGACTGGAATACCTTCTCAAGGTGTTCCAGTCACCTAAGGATGCTGGTAATATTATCCATAAATTTCTTATGCTTTAGAAAAATGCTGACAATAGTAAAGTTTTCTGTGAGAAGACTGAATGTTTGAGATGTCCTCAAATACAATTATTTGCAAAGACATTGCTCCAGTCAAAGAAAATTTAGTTTGCAATCAAAGCAGATGAAAGAATCTGCTAGAAAAGAAAGTGCTTGGAAAAAAAGGTAATTTCTCTGAGTGAATGAGGGAAATTAGGATGGCACATTACAAGTCCATACAGAATGTATGAAAAATAGGAAATTGCTACTGTAGAAAATGGAAGTTGGTCTTGAGCCCACTGAGGACAAGAGTGAGGAGAGAACAAAGCTTCACCATTCTTCTCCCTGTCTCTTGAATATTCCCCAAGTCTGCAGGGGACATGCTGTAGTGCAGTGATGAATCTAAGGCAAAGGACGAAGTGGGCTAAACTAGATCAGCAAACTTAATAACACGCAGGGTTTCCTTCTGGGAAATCTCCATCCACTTCATAAATCACCATATGAAACTGCAAACTGGCAATGTGATATAGATTGCCTAGCAGAAGATCAGACATGAGAGTGGTATAGAAGCCCAAAAGATAAGGGGCTAATGTGTAAGTCTCAAACACCAATAGCCAGCTGTCCAGCCAACCAAGGGCTGTTGGCAAAAACAGCCAGAGACTGATGGTAATAACAAGCTGGGAGAAAGAATAGGATGTGGGAGAAGGGGGCCATACATAGTTAGGGCAGCACATTCCTGGGACAGACACCTTTGTGCAGGCTGGACAGCTCATCAGTTGGATCTATGCTGGAACCAGGACTGTTGCTCTCTTTTTCTCTCTTTCTTATTTTTCTCTCTCCCCTTCTTTAATTCCTCTCTCTCTCTCTCTCTCTGTGTGAATCTTGGGTGCTTGCTTCGCCTTAAGGGTAGGACACCACAGGTGTGGATGCAGCTTGTCATCTCATCTACATAAAAATGGCCTGTCAGGATTATTTCTTCCTCTCTTTTCATTTCAGTTGTTTAGCATCTAATCCTTATTACAGGATTATTTTTCTAATCCTCCATAAATCACATGTGGAAAAATAGCAGCATGCTCTCCAGCTGACAGCACCTTTGCAAACTTTGAAATCCCCTTGACATGCTTGTTTACTAACTTCCTTCTTCAAATTACATTTCTCTTTCCCACTTATTTTGTGCCTATATCTGTGCGTTTATATGCATATGCATGTACACATACATGCTCAAGCACACACCCATATATTTGTACATCTGCTCCAAGGGCCTATTTTATCCATTCCTAATGTGAGGTGAGGCTATTCTGACCGTAAAAAAAAAAAAAAAATCACTTCAGTTTAATCAAAAATAAAATAAATAAGCCTTTTAAATACAATTGTCTGCCAGTTTCTTTCCACTAATGGAAAGTATATGGTACCTCATAGAGGATTAATTATCTCATGAGCATGATCATCAGACAATTATATTTGACTCTTTAAGAAAGAAAGATCATTTCACTGTATTTGTAAGTTCAGAAAGCACAAAGCAGCTCTTATGCTTATTTCCTTGCATTATGGTCCCAGATAAGTGCAACCAAAACAGGCTTTCTGAATGATGAAAAAAAATTCAGGTAATCAGGTAAACCAGGCCATCCTAACCAAAGCAAAATGCTCCCTGAAATATTTAGCAACAGAGCCATAATAATGCTCTGATATGCCCCTCTCTCCTATCCTCTCCCTCTCCCAAGGAAATACTAGAGTTAACTTAGCTTTTGGGTCTTGAGGTTTTTCCACCTTTTTTTGGTGAGAGGGAAGAGGGACAGTCATTGTATTAATGGATCAAAAAAAATCAGATTTTAAGAATATTTCGCTCTCCAACTGAAAACCACACTTCTTATCACCACTAAAATGACCTTGAAAAAGTGTCCTTGTTTGTTGAGAAAACATACAGTGAATAGCATTTTCATGTGAATATTTGTACTTTGGAGTCTTTCCAAAAGGATTTCATATGTTGTAAATAGTCTTTGCTGTCATTTGAATGACCTTAGCTACTCTGTGGTGACATGAGGAGGCTCGTTGCCTCTCACATTTCATCACAAGCCCTTTTTTACAATTAAAGAACATAAATGATGTGGAAGCTTCATCTGTGTACTTACCCAAAACAAAAAGCAGTACGTCAGCAGAACAAAGTGTCAGTGTCACTTATGTCAGAGTAATGGAGTTGTTGAAAACCATCAAACCCAGATGAGAACAAAGTGCAGCCTGGATTTCCAAAGCAACATGTGGAGAAAACAAGTTGTGCCTGATGAAGTGCCCCAGTTTCCAACATCTGCTGCTATGAACTTGTTGCATGTGGGGACTGTGGCATCCCTGAACTGTGAGCTGCACAAGTTGTCAACTTACTGTTGGCAGCACAATGTCTGCCTTTACAATTCAACACAAAGCTAGTATTAAGAGATTTAATTTTAGCCCCTCGGAAGTATGTGCCTTATTTTCACACCTTGCCCTGCCAGAAACCATGTATTCAAAACAGTAATGCAGACTAAAAGTCACACACACTCAAGAGTAAATGTAATGAAACAAAAAAAAAAAAAAAAGGCATCTCAGCACTTATTTCTTCTTCATGAATCTTTCAAGAAATTTGCTTTCTTTCCTGCTATATTTGAAGTGGTCTATTTGTGCAACAATAAAGGAATGAGCAAACTAACAGGCTTTATCTCCCCATTGTAGTAAATAATTGTCTTTGCACGTTTCTCTGTTGCTAGGACACAATGATTTTTTAAAAAGCAAAGAAGAATAAATAAAAAAAACATTAAAAATAAAATTGCATCCTAAGGTCTTTTAATTTCCTCACAATTTATAGGACTTGACTAAGAGAATCCATAAGTTCACGCAGCACCTCATTCAGCATATCTCTCTTTGTGAAAGAGGCTGGGATGTGAGGCATATGGAGGAGAGCCTGCACTGGAGGTTTGGAACGTCTTCAGTCCTTGTGACAATTCCACAGCTGAGAGTACAGAACTCTCAGCTGTGCACAGCACTACAGTGACAGTCTGGTAACACAAGCTAGACTTGCATATCAGCTCTGTGATAGCATGGCTGTGCCCGCCCATGTATCCTACTTATCTTGTCATTTCCCAGTAGCCTACAGATGTATGCACAAAATATTTAAACACACGAAAAAGCAAGCAAGCAAGAAAACAAGTAAAACTTTCTTTGATATAAATGGGCTCCACAGTCTAAATCTTACAAGTTTTCTTGTATTTCACCTAATTTTAATTAAAATAATATTACACATTGTCTCCAGTCCAACAAAACATGTCATTCCCTGATAGGAACTTGGAAAAAGGTCTGCAAAAAACTAAAAGGTAGTGAAGTGGAAAAATATAGGGTACCTCAATTTAATATTTTATATTTCATTTTATTTTGCATAGGACTGTCATATTCCTGTTGCTAGGAGAAGGGAGGACTAAAAGCTTAGCAGATCAAAGGATGCACAGTCTGGATATAGATCTACATTAGTTCTTCCCAATGCACTGAGAGGCACAGCCAGAGTAGCTGGAGAATGAGGCCACAAATTATGGTGAGCCTGCTCACCAAAAATTGCATGCTAAGAGTACAATAATGGTTTTTTAAATTCAACAGTTTTGTCATCTGTAATAGCCAGTCCATTTCTGGGAAGCTGGAAGGTATGTATGACAGATATATATGTTACAAGCCACTTAACATTGATCCACCAAGCATTTCTTATTTTAACTGGGTTTGCAAACCCTTCTAATGAGTATATGTTATTTCTTAAGCAGCAGTATGTGAATAATCTATATTTAATGAAGTGTCTGAATACAGCATTTTGAAATTCCATGCAGAGTCCCATTGATACATCTGTAAAAGATATAGGCAGAGCAAAATATCAAGATGTGAAAGTGTGGGAAGTAAATGTGAAAAAGCTTTCATGAATTCTTAATAAATCAGTGAAGCAAACCATCTGGGAAGTGTTTATATCCCAGAAATTCCAACAATAAGTTTCTGAATATGTTCATGAATACCTTCTTGCATTTCTTGCACATTCACTTCCAAAAATGCATACCTTCAGAAACAGTATTCCTGTTGAGTGATTTCAAAGACAAAGAAACAAGAAATATGGAATTAAACTTCAAAAATGGATTTAGAAAACATAACTTTTTGTTTAAACAAACAGTTGTCAGAGCAGCCACTGAAATCATGCCAATATTCTGATTAGGCAGCAGAAACAAAATGTAGTTAAGGTCATTAAAACTATGTGATTGGTTAAATTATGGTTAAAATTTGTTAAATACATAAGCTACATATGAAAAAGTGAGAGTAATTTTGTTCTGTTTTCTGAGCCTTTGTCGTCTGTAAGGTGGGGTCAAGGGAGTGGATTGTCCTGCTCTGCTCTGCACTGGGAAGACTTCAGCTCAAGTGCTGGGGGTAGTTCTGGGTGACACAGTATAAGGAAGAGATAAAGATCCTAGGGAGTGTCCAAAGGAGGGCTAAGAAGATGGTGACAGGCCTCAAGGGGAGCTGTATGGAGAGCAGCTGAGATCACTTGGTCTGTTCAGCCTGGAGAGAAGGAGACTGAGGGGAGAACTCACTGCAGTTACAGCTTCCTCCCAAGGGGAAGAGGAGGGGCAGGCACAGATCTCTCCTCTGTGATGACAGTGACAGTGACTGGCCTGAAGTTGTGTCAGGAGACATTTAGGTTGGATATCAGGAAAAGTTTTTTCACCCAGAGGGTGGCTGTACACTGGAACAGGCTCCCCAGGGAAGTGGTCACAGCACCAACCCTGACAGAGTTCAAACAGCTCTGGGACAGCACTCTCAGGCACATGGTGTGACCCTTGGGGCTGTCCTGTGCAGGGCCAGGAGTTTGTCTTGATGATCCTGATCAGTGTCTTCCAACTCAGCTTGATCTTTGATTTTGTATGATGTTTGAGGGAAGATTTCATCACTCTTCTGTTCTAACTTGCTTCCTGGTCCAACAGAGTCCTTCCCCACATTCACAAAGAGCCTTCTTTCAGGCAGAAACTGCTGTCAAACAGGAGAAACAGGAAATTGAGCTCCAGAAAGACTGGAAAAATGGTTATGAACTGTGTAGACAAGAGAACAGGAAAGCTGTTAATGGAAAAATAAGCATAGTATCTGCTAGCCATGTAAAGCATTAAGACAGCCTGACTTCCAGAGCTCATTCTTGCTCCTATATCAGCTGTCTAAAACAATGAAAAATGTAATCATAAGATCTAAGACCACAATTGAGTGATAAAGGGAAAAACTGTTTTAAGAAAATCTATTGCTGTGGTTTATGTATTGAAAAAGGATTTTTGACAATAATTTTAGAAGGTTAATATGATTTAGTAAAATGACTTTATAATCGAGGATTTTGGCTATAATGTGCCCAGGTACAGAGCTCAGGGCTCTTTTTTCACTGCCCTGTACTAGAAGCTAGAATGCTTACAATATTAGAAAGATATAACAGTCTTTTAGCTCCTTCTCCCACTCTCAGGAGGAGGCAGAGGAATTCAATGTCTTTGAAGAATAACACACTAGATATTTGTTTACAGAAGGCTTATACAGAGTAAAAAACAGCACAAAGATGCTGTCTCATGAGAAGAATTTCCTTGCAGGTTTGTACACAGAGAAACTTATAATATGTTCTTGCAACAAAAATCTAGTACGTGTTTCAAAATATGACCAAAATGTAAACTCTTCTATGAAGAACTTCTACGTGTGTGTTAATGTGGACAATGAAAGACCTAAATGAAAAGTTTCCACTAAACTCAACTGAGATTATATGTAATTATATGTTAAAAAAAAAGCAAGCACACAAATAATAATAAAAAAATAAACCCACACCTGAATTGCAAATAGAGTCCTTTTACTTTCTCTCAAATGTTATAAATTCTTCCTCTGTGTTTATGTAGCTGAGTTAGGAATCTCTTTTGAACTTCCACTAAATCATTGAGGAAAGATAAAATTCAAATTTTGTGGACTATTCCACAGTGCAAAAAGAAGAAAGGAAAAAGTGTCAATTGAAGGTATATTAGTGCAAGAAAAGAAAACACACACAGAAACAGTGGAAAAAAATAGAAGAAAATTTCAACATTTCTGCTGAAAATAAACCTAATATATCAAAACTTCAACTCTCCCAGCTTAGCTGTTGGCCTATAGGTTTGCAAGATTTTCAACTGGATTTTTTTTTAAATGAACACATTTAGATTTCATATACATAAAGAGGGATTAAAGAATTTACAAATTTAAGTTTATGAATCTAAATGAGATGAGCATGGGTTTTGACATTGGATATCAAGAAATTTCAAGGGAATTCCAGGGGTCATTTTTATTATTACTGTTATTTAGTAGCTCCAAAAAGAGCTGAGAATAAAGGGAAGCACATTTGTGAAACATTATAAGCTATGCTTGAAGGCTTGGTTTTTATTCTGTACTGGGAAAGAAATTAAAGTGGACCTTAATAGGAGGAATTCTGTTTCAGGAAAAAAGACATTGCCAACCATATTTAGTATGGTTCTGCAGAAAGAATTCAAACCTATTCAACCATAATTGTTGCTCAGAAGAGGCTTGTGGGTAGATCTGTGGGTGTTTGGTACTACTTCAAATGAGTCTCTTCCTATAAGAGTGTACCTCTAGTCCTAGGAAAACAACAACCCAATCAAAAGGAACAAGGATACATAATAAGGCACTAAGTATACATAATTATAAGAGAGAACCATGCATATTTCTGTCTGTGTACTCTTACATGCTGCTCCAAGCAAAAGCTGCAGGTTGTTGGGGTTGGCTTTTTTACAATTTACCTGGACCAACCATCATTAGAAACAAAGCTACAGAATAATATTTTCATGCAAATGAGGGACTTAAATTATCACAAGCCTGTCATAAAGAGAGAGGAAAAAAAATTAAAATGTCCCTTAGACCTTGAGAACGGCTATTATAAATCAGTCATTTTCCTGCTACTGGATCAGACTTTGCCCAAATAAGAGATTTGGCATTCTGAAACAAAGGTACTTTAGGATGAGTGTGTCTTTAATTTTAGATATTTTAGTCTTCGTACCATGTAGATGTTATTTATAATATCAATAAAGTTTATGAAGTTCAGGAACTTTTTTGCTTTTATAAGCTTAGAGCAAACAGTCCTATGACAGCTATTTGGCTGTTAAGAACAATATCATAAGAAAGATTGGGTTTATACATACCAGAATTTTTTTACAGTGCTTCTCCCCTTTTCATCTCATGTTCAGTACTTAAAATATTTTGTTATCTTAACTGCTTTTGTTGAAAGAGTAGTATGAAATTATGTGCCTTCCCATATTCACTTGCAGTTCAACACAGTAATAACATCAAAAAGATTTGCATAATAATTTTTTATTTATTTCTGACAAACATAGCATATTTTCTTTGAAAAACTATAGCAGCATAAAAGGATTTTTAAGCATGCAAAGAGAATGGCATTTGACACCTCTCAGATGTTACAGTCAAGAAAGTTGTAATAGGATGACTCTGCATTACTCTCATTTTGCCTGATTAGTATGCTAAAGTCATTTTTGCTGTGCAGTGTAGCAGTTTGACACACAGGAAAATTAACTAAAGCTGTATTTATTGTGGTTGCAGGGATAGTCTAGTGAAGTTTGCCATTACCAACCAGCATAAGTGACTTTTCTGGGACCCATGAATCACTAAAAGTGAAATTCAGTGCTCTGAAAAGACTAACACAGGACCTGTCCTTCATTCAGTGTTCAACACAGCACTTGCAGACACTTTAAGCTTGGGTCAGTGATGTGAACAAGATTAAATTTTATCTCTTTGTGTGGAAAACTGTGGATCAGAAGCCTAATCATCTCAGTAATGAGAAAGGATACTTCCTGTGATTGTGAGAACAAAAAGGTAGAGCAGTTTCAGGAGTATGTGAGAGGGGGAGAAATATAGCCTCAGATTAGGCCATATTTTGGGTGAAGGGCTTTTTTAAAAACATAATAAGAATAATGCACTCAACCTTTCAGCATGTAAGCATGAAAGCAGAGCAAATAACAAGCTACCTGCATCATGACTTGTGCAAGACTGTGAGATATGCTGAATATACCTCTTCGCTACTGCTAGTAGTATTTAGGGGAAACTAAGAAGACTGTACTATACTTAAGTGTCTAGGATTATTGTTCTTATTATTACTACTATTACTAATTAATAATGATGTTCTGTAGTACCTGTTATGGGTAAGAATGGAGTGAACGGGATTTTCTTCATTTGCATACTGAGTCCATACCACCAGCATTTATTATGGTGCATATTTGGTGTCTAAACATTCTTCAGTACAGGGATAATTTACTGCATAATCTGGTGTAAACTCAGAGAATTTTCTGAGAGTTGAAATTTAATTGACTCTATGAGAAAAAATGAACACAAATGAACAGTCTTCATGTTAATCAAAGCAGAATCATTCTCAGATGCCTCATTTGCGTCCTCTGAGAACAAGCAAATGATGACAACTTTGGTACAATAAGGTCTATAAATTAGGCATGAATTGAGTGGGTGTATTTTTGTCACAAAATTTCATTTTCCTTGAAAAGAGTGAGGTTAGCTAGAAACAGAAGGGCCAAGTTCCCTATCACAAGCTCAGAGAAAAAGCACCATGGTGCACATCACCAGCTTAGTCATCAGGCCTGATGACTAAGCTGGGTCTGAAAGATCCATGGTGGTACACAAGGAAAATGTCAGGTGTCTTGAAAGACTATTCTTACTGTCCTTTTGCTGCTTTTTTTTCTTTTTCTCAATTCTGCAGGCAAGAATTCAAAACCATAGAATTTTACTGAAGTGTGTATTATTTACTCTAGCATTCTTGCCTGTGACAAGGATGAATCAATGGGAATGAATTGTTTCTCCAGAAGCAATGATGCAAAAAGGGTACAGTGGGCAGATGAGTGAGGTGTTTATGCAAGAATGTGTCCTGACATTTAGAGTTACGCCCCTATTCAAAAGCTTAAAATTATGTTTTTCTATGTAAGGGCAGTGCAGCAGGCAGATCCAGCTGACTAAACGTGCTCCAGAATTTCAGAGCATTACAAAGACTTAAAACAGAACAATACTTGCCCAGAAACTTCTTCTTTTTCTATAATATATTTTTCTATTGTGAAGAGGTTTGTAGAAAAAAAATAAGGAGGAGAAGGACGTTCAGAAATTTTAGAATCCACGGATGGACAAAATAGCAACAGATTGTAGCAGGGTGCCAAAATCTTGTGCATGAAGCACAGGGCTCCATTGCTTTACAGATTTGGAAGAAGACAGTAGTCACAGAATCACAGAATCACAGAATCGCAGATTAAGCTGAGTTGGAAGTAATCCACAGGGATGACCTTGTGGGTTAATGCCTTAATGGCTTAATGCCTTTCTAATATTGTGGTGACCAAAACTGCACACAATATTTTTATAGATCAGCTGCTTTTCTCTTCAAGTCAAGCAATATTGGTTAGCACCCTCATTTTGATTGGAAAAAAACCCCACCAAAAAGCCTGTTTAACTTACCTTTTTAGCTAGATATTACATACTGAAAAGAAATTCCTCCCCAGACTGTCTGTTCCCAAGAAAAATATTATTAGAAAAATATTTGAATGCAAAATCCCTTTAAACCCAAGCAATGCTGCAATAAATTTTGTTGAAAGAGGACACAAATTGTAGGAAAGAATTCACTGTATATTACAGAAATGCAGCTTCTATTGAGATATGTGACATTTCACACTGGAAAACAATACACCCGTAGTAATAAACTGTAAGAGAACACCACCGCTAAGGGCTTGCGTAATCCTGGAGGAGGCAAAATTTTCTGTGGATATTGATAGAAGAGTCCTGTACTGACTAAAATGGATGAGGGATCACATGTGCCAAACGAGCATCTGAAAGTAAAATGAGAAAAATGGGCTAAGATTAAATCAGAGCCAGACAAATCTGGAATACCATGATGCCTCTAGCAAGTCTGGAGTACAACCTTGTTTACATAGAATGGAAAAAGCATAAACACCCACAAGGCTATTTCAAAATAGCAGCTAAGTGTTACTTCTAAATGGTTCCTCATATGAAGTCAGGATGTGGCACAGGCACAGAAAGAGAAAAGATTATGATTCTAATAAAAATATCATGTCCAGACCTGTGGAATTTAAACTGGAAAAGAGATATGAAAAATCAAGCCTGACATTTAGTGATATGTGTGGTGCAGCTGGTTATCAGTTTGTGCACGTGGTACCCAAGTACATCTGGGTTAATTTGAGGGTGGCACAGGACATCTGCTGGAGGTGATCAGCAGAGGTGGGAATATGATCTGGATGAAGACAATGGATGCACTTGGAACAGTCTGACTCCCTAAAGTGCTTGCCACCTTCACTAATTCACAACCTGACCGGGTCGTGCAGAAGCCCTGGTGATGGAAACTTTAGATGATTCTGGAGACTTCTTCTGTTATTCAGCATGGGTAATGACTTCCAGAGACTACCCTCAGTGGTTCCTGCTACAAATCCAGTCAGTTTGAGTAGTAATAAAATATTTGACAAAAGTATTTTTAAAATGTTTGCTGATACAGAAATGATCACATAGGAGAGTCTTTTGTACAGAGGCAGTTAATATGAGTGTTGCTTGAGGTTGAGATTCACTGTATTGAGGGATATCAATAAGGAGGAAACATGCTAGTATTGTGGTCCTTATACAGAATAACAAGAGTATATGAACCAAGCCAATAAATGTTTTGGGAAGTATCTCCTGGTCCAGCAGAGCACAGCCCTGAAGGGGGGCTTACAGAGGCTTCTGTTGCTATCCATGTAGTTGTTGGTCACTTTGTCTGGGAGATTTCATTTCTTATATGAGCATTATGCTGTGTCTAAATCTCAATAAAGTAAGTTTAAAGTATAAAAATAACACTGTCCAGAGCCTGTGTAACAAGAGAGTTCCATACTTTGGACTGTGGATTTCAGAGTACAATGGGCTACATTTCTAACACATTAGCCACCTTGGTTTAGACTGACAACTGGAGACACTTAAAAGGAGGTTATTTTATAGGAATGGGCATTTTTCACTTGTGAAAAGAAAGCCTCTTAAATATGACAAATTCGTGACAAAGAATACAGTAACTGCTGTAGAGTATGTAGAGTCCCTTGGCATACACAGGTAGAAAAGCCTTAAGAACACATTGTGGTCAGCCTATCTACTGGAAGGAATATAAAGTGGGGAATTTATAGCATTACCATGTAATAGCAAAAAATGTCATAATAATGCTTTTAGACAGGCATGCTGGAACAAAGTATAGACAACAAAAATAACCAAGTTGCATCACAGACACATAAGATTTCACTATAAATACATGATAAATTAAAGGTGACACAGCTTGAAGATAAATACAGAGCTGGTGAAGTTCTATTAGGATAAAGTATATGGCAGAATTCTTTGTCCTTTTACAAAGCTGAGCAGGCAAATGGAGGGCCACTATATCTGTTTCTTGCATAATTGACACACGTATCAGTAAAATACCCAAATACCTTTAACAAGCAATACAGCAAGTAAAAAGGAGACAGAAACAGAAAGAAGAAAGAAACAGTGGAAAAAAACACGATGAGGGTCTTAGACAAAAAAAAAAAAAAAACCAAAAACCACCAAAAAACAACACACTCTCTAGGAGCATGTATGTACTAAATAATCTGGTTCCTGGAGAAAAGGTTGAAATAAATTTCACACTTAGAATAAAGCACAGTGCAGCAAAGATAGGATGTAAGAGCAGGTATTAAAACCAGGTTCTGGCACCCCAGTCTGTCATTGAGCTGCTATTTAAGCTCAGGTGATTTCATTTCACTGGTATTTTTCTCTTCTCTTGCCTTTTCTTGGTCCCATCTTTACAGACTCATAGGTTAAGCTGAGTTGGAAGAGACCCACAAGGATCATTGAGACAAACTCCTGACCCTGCACAGGACAGCCCCAAGAGTTACACCACGTGCCCGAGAGCATTGTCCAGGCACTTTTCAAGCTCTGTCAGGCTGGTGCTGTGACCACTTCCATGGGGGCCTGTTCTAAGCTTCTTTAAAGCTCTGTCAGTGAGTCCTGCTAGCTCCTGTGCTAGAATTCATTCTTCCCCCTGACATAGGTCCATCTCATCAGGTGTCAGTAGACCAGGGGCTGAGTAGATAATCCCATGGACAAAACCCCAATATTTTTCTGATTACGCCAACCTCAGAGCCATGCACTGACCTTATGGATCTGCCTATTCCTATCAATATTACTCCTTGTTACCAGAAGGACAGAAGAAATCACTGCTTGTGATCCTGATGCTACTACCAATCATCTCCAGGCCCTGAAGTTTCTTTTGATTGCTGTCACATTTCTCTTTGTTAGTTCCTCACTGCCAGCTTGAACAATAAATAGCGGGTAGTAATCAGAGGGCCTTTCTAGACTGGACAGTTTTCCAGTAATGTCCTTTTCCAAGCACCTGGGAGACAGCAGAATTCCATGTGCGTTGGAATATCAGGCCCTCCATTCCCCTTAAAAGGGAGTCTCCTATTACACCTACCCTTCTTCTCCTCTTGATAGATGAGGACACGATGTGGAGTGGTGCTGTATAGGTGGTGCTGTTTTAGGATACCACTCTATCCCAGAAGGACTTTCCCCCAGATCATTAGTTGTCTGGCCTACTAGGTCCAGAGCCTCATACCTGTAGTAACAGATGCCAGTCTTACTTGTCAAATTCTGAAGTGGAGGAGGGGGATTGTAAATCTTACTGATTTACAAGCTGCTCAGGCTGCTGGCTCCATATTCAGCACCCAACACGATGCATACCTAGAAACTGAGAAATGCCTACATACATTTGTAATGTCTAATGAAGAATCCATTCTCATATAACATAAATGGTGTTCAATGCAATATCTTCTCTGACATGCATAAAGAAACAGGTCTCTGCACTGAAATCTGCAATCTGTGCAGCAGAGGTGTCATCAGGAAGTTTGCAGGAGAACAGTTTCCCTCACAACCCCCTTGAAAGATGGTAATGAATCAGCTTGAAAGCAGCATCTGTTCTGAACACACCAAAAAATTTTTTGTACCATGTGGGAAATATGAAACAAATGGAGTCACAGAAGAAATAGACAAATACAAGCAAGTTCCAGGGAGCTCAGGAATAGACAAACTTCTGAGAGAGTACAGAACTCATATTTCAGTATTGCCATTATTTTCTTTTTAAATTATCTCATAAAATGGAAGATTAAATTATTTATTTGACAATAAGCATTTAAGTATTTTGCTTGAAGGGGATAAAAATAACCTAATTTAGAAAAACCAAAACCACAAAGTCTTTTGAATATATCTAAAGAAAGAACACAATGTAATTTATCTGGACTTCCAATAGACTTCGATAAACTTCCTTGTGCAATGGAATTCTTAAAGTGCTGCAATGGACTAGAAACAGGTGGTAAAATTTGAATGGTGCTGAGGTGAGAGGAGTTCTGCCATTGAATTCATTGGGGTTATTTAGCCAGAAAATCCCTGTGGGAATGAATGGTCACTTTCCAATTTGGCAAAAATATCAGAATGCAGTAATCCATGCATCTCTGCTATGATTGGTTTTGTAAAGAATAGTTATACAAATATAAATTAAACTCTGAAAGCAGGGATAAGACTGAGATGCCAGAAACAGCAACATGAAGCAAGTTAGTCAATATTTAACAAGACTTTGCTGAAGCTACCCAGGATAGCAGAACAAATGTCAGTAATAAATGCAAGGTCATGCTTTTCATGAGAACCAATCTGAACCATTGATCAATGCTGTTTGACTCTATATTTACTAGAACAATTTAGAAGAAAACCCAAGGTCTGTCACATAACTAAATGTTTATGAAAATTTTTGCAAAAGAGAAACCACTCAATTTCTGTTTGAACAGATGTCTGGGTTCATAAGCATCTCTTTGCTCAGGTTCCTCCTCCAGTTTAGCAGAGATGACACATCTGCCATCTCTCTCCTCCCAAGCCCAATAATTAGACACTGAAATTGCAAAGCCAGGAAGTCAAACCAAAATAACAGAAACATATCTGTGAACAGACTTGCAGTGCAGCTTGTAACATTTACCTACTCAGAAAACACGATTTTTTCAGAGATTTGTTATTCAACCTCCTACATAGATGAAGGTCAGGATTAGGGGGCAGAGCAAAATGTGTGGCATTGCTTTGGAAATCTGTTGTAGACCTCTTGACCAGGAATATGAGATGGAAGAGGCTTTCAGGCAACTGGAAGAAGTCATATGGTCACATGCTTGGATCCTTGTGGAAATATGACTACCCAAATATCTGCAAGAAGGACAACACAGGAGAGCATGAACAATCCAGGAGGTTTCAGTAGGGCATTATTGACAGCTTCCTGTGGAGCTAATGTGAGGACGAACAATACTAGACCTCCTACTGACAGCAATGAAGGACTGGCTGGGAATGTTGGGGTGACCATGAGACAGAGAACTGCAGAAACATGAGAGAATAGAACAGAGCAAAAAGCAGGATCTTAGCCCTGGGCTGCAGGCCGGTACATGTAGGCCTGTTCAGAGATCCTTTTGGGAGAATCCTGTGGAATATGATCATGAAGAGAAAGGAGGTCCAAAAGAGCTTGCTGATAGTGAAGCTCCAGAAAGATCCATACCAACATAAAGGAAGTCAAGCAAAGATGGCAATAGACCTGCATGGATGGCTGAGGACTGACTAAATTCAGACAAAACCCCAAAGTGTTCAAGAGATGAAAGCAAAGGTATGTAACCGAGGAGGAATATAGAGATACTGTGTGAGCTTGGAGAGATGAGTTTAGGAAAGCTAAAGCCCACATGGAATTCAATCTCACAAGAGACATAAAGGACAACAAGAAAATCTCCTACAGGTAGGTGTACCAGCAGCAAAAAGAAGGCTACGGAAATGGTGGACCTGCTGCTGAACAGGGCAGAGAACCTGGCGACAAAAATACAGGGTAGGCTGAGGTACTCAGTGCCTTCTTTCCTTTGGTATTAGCTGCTAGGGTCAGTCTTTGGAAATCCCAGACCCCTGACACCACAGAGAAAGGCCTACTCTTAGTAGAAAGGAAGGCTTACTCTTAGTAGAGAAGGATGCTCACATTAGGAAACATTTAAACAAAGCAGACTTACACAGGTCCTTGGTGGATCGCAACCAGGAATGTTGAGGGAGGTGGCTGGTGTCATTGCCTGGTCACTCTCAACTATCTTTGAAAGGTCCTGTCTGAGAGAGGTCCTGGTCTGCATTATGAAGCATGTTGCCAGACACACCTGGATTGCTGGTTCCCTTTCTGGGCTGCCCAGAGCAAGGAAGACATGCACATACTGAAACAAGACCAGTGCAGGACCACAAAGATGATAAAGCAGCATATCTCCTGTGAAATGAGGCTGAGAGAGCTGGGATTGTGCAGTCTGGAGAAGAGAAGGCTCAGGGAGGCTATGGATAGATATTTAATATATAAATATATGCTGAATATTAAATATGTATGTGTATTTCTACAAATTATTTATATATATATAAAAATATCATGGGGGAGTAAAGCTGATTGGAACCAGGCTCTTTTTACTGGTTCCCTGTCACAGGACAGGAGGCACAGGGGATAAAGTGAAACACAGAAAATTCCATATAAATGTAAAAAAAGCAGGGGTTTTCACTGTGAGAGGGATAAAACACTGTAACATGTTCCCTAGAAATTTTCTGGACCCTTCAGCTGTGAAGACATTCAAACCCCTAAGGGACTTCAAAGTATTACCTTCAAGCAAGGAAGCCCACAAAAATAGTACTTAAATAGATTTAACACTTTTTTATTCTCACACAAAACTAGCTAATTTACCCTACTCTTACAGAATACAGAAGTGTCTGAGCTGATAGAGTTGAAAGCTGTTGCTGTGACCCAATATATGAATGTTCTAACCAAAGAAGCAACTGAGAAATAGATCTTTTAAAGCAAATACTAAACAATCTTTAACTGAAAGTTCTGTATGTTATACTAACAATGTTCACCACAAAGGTGTACTAGTACATAGGGACATTTCAGTTCCATCCATCCTTACAAAGGCACTTGAGTGACAATCATGGTGTTCTTTGGTGACCACAAGTTTCTTGAAACATCTGGGTGTGACTATTTAATATGGATGTTACTGCAAATACATGGAAAAGTTTGAGTCCCAAGAACTATCACTCTAATGTGCAGCTACAGGAGGATAAATACTTGCATTTGTCTGCTTTTCATCCATGAAGACATCCATTTTTAGGATCAAACATCACACACTCAGAAAAGGTGCGTATGTGGTTCTGTGAATGCACAAGTCCACCAAATTTCTATATTATGGTTTAGAGGAACCTTCTTGGGAATTTACTCTAGTGATATTTGCACTTTAATTTTGGGTCCCCTGAAAAAATAAAATCATAAATAAAACTTTGTTACTAGAGAATATGTCTGCCTCACATTACAGGACCACTATAGCTAGAGAGTGTGCACATGAAGGCCAAACTGTCACTCATGTGACTATCAGCTAGGCATGTAATTACAAACAGGCTCCATCTGCCTGTCTCCAGATTCAGAGGCTCAGTGTCACCACTTTCTGTATTACAGTGTCAGGCTGCTGAGTATAAAATTGCCTGGATGCATTAAATGCCCATTTTACTTGCACTAAAATTATAAAATTGTCTTTCACCATGCAGAAAAAAGGGGTTAATTAAACCATTTAGGGGAAAAAACCAACGCAGCCCTGTTCCCTTTGTATAGATATACATTTTTATTTTGTCTGGGGGAGTATCAGACATGGGGGAAATGTAGGTGTATTGGGAAAGGCTGTGTCAGTTGCAAAACTCTTTCTGATTTAAAGTTCACTTGTAGGGTGAGAGCAAGCAGTTGCTCGTCTCCCCTGATGATCAGGAGACAATATTCTCTGTAGCAAAAGGGATGTTTTGTTGTTTGGTTTTTTTTGCAAACAGATCCTGACAATAGTAACCCTGTCTGTATTGGAGGCATGCACTGAAATCAGGCTACCCCAGCCATGATGCATTCTTCTGGAAAAATTACTGTAGGGTTGAGAAAAGTGGTAACAGGACACTAAAGGTTATTGTCCCTCGAGTGACTGAAAGGCTATAGCTGATACAAAGATTATAGCATATAGATATGCTAATGAAGACAGAAGGAATGTGCAGACGGTGAGTTACAGGAATCTTGTAAAAGCCCTGAAAATCTAATTCCAGCAGGTATCACATTTGTATTAATGTGCGGTGTCCTCAATTAGCAGAGATGTAATTATAAATTGTTTTATTAATACAGAAGCTAAGGGAATACCTTAACATATGGGGAATGTTTCTTGGAAAATTTCAGTGCTGTGGTTACATGGCAGATACTGCTAAATGTCTAACAAGGCACTGCAATTTTTTATAGACAAATTGAGGAAGAAATATTTTAGAGTATCTTCAAGGCACCTAATGTGTTGATGTCTGGCTTGCCAGTTGGAGAACCGAAAGGTGCACAGAATTAAAACATTCTGGCACTTCATTTCTCAGCTGAGAGTTGGTGGCATGGTGAACAGGGAAGGTGGAAAATGAAAGTATTGCAGTAGTTCTCTTTCCTAATGGCCAGTTTGGGAGTGTTGCAGGCAATTAACAGGCAGTCTGCTGATTCAAGAACATATGAAAAATTATTATATGCAATATGTTCATTTGGGATACTGAAAAGAGTAAGTCTCCAAGTTATTAAATTAGAACATTTATATGAAGAAACAATAAATACAGTGCTGTCAACTAGTCTCCTGGCTGGAAGGTTTCATTGAGTGAAATTTCTGCATTAGTTTTAATGCTTTCAGAGAACAGCACTGAGGTGAGTGAAATATTTCAGCCCTGTGAGAACGGCAACAGCAGATGAGTCCGGCACAGACAGAAAGTTCACAACAGTCAAGTTCCTTTTTTACTGAATTTGACAACACCTTAAAACATAAAGGAGTCCCCTACCCAGGTCTCTGCTGAAAAAAAAAGAAAATCAGGGCATAAGGGTTCTAGTTACCTGTTCATTTTGATAAGTGGTTTTGCTTTATATTTAAAAATTACCAGCCTTTATCTTTTTTTTCAACACAATGTTTATTTCAGAGTGGGATATATCTTAGCACACCAGATAGGAAACCTAGAACATCCCAATGCTGATACATTTAGCTTCTTGATGATTTCTCCCACTGTCTCATTTGTAGGGAAGAAACCATATGTTCTCACTGATTTTTTTATTCTGAAATTTATATCACCAATTATAGGCTCATCATTAATAAGACCAATTGTCTCTTTTTTTTTTTTTAATTTCTCCCATAATACTAAGGTAATATGCAATGCCAGTCCATATCTTTCTTTACATTATTCTGCTTTTAGACAACAGGAGACTTAAATGTCCAGGGTCAGAAACAGTCCCATTCTTCTTCCATACCATCAGTTTAATCTGTGTTAATACACTAGACCTTTATCCTGGTTGCATTAGAGATTGATATTGTAAAGTCTTTTCACAAAATAAGATACATTATTTTGTAAAATGGATCCTGCTTTTTAATCACCTTTACCTCACAGCCTTTAAAGTCTTATTATTCAAACAATCCATTTGAGCATAGCAAAATCATTTTGAAGTCTTGAACTCTGTCAAAAAGACAAAATTAGGAACACGTATTCCATTTCCCAAAATTTATATGCCAGTTAGCCAGTTATTCCTGCAACTCGCACAAGAGAATCCAAAAGCACTTAGTTTTACTAGGGAGCCTAAGTTAAAAAGGAAAGACTTTTCACTTGAAAAACAATACATATGGAATAAAGAAAGAATGGAAGCTCAAAAGAATGAAGGTTCAGAATATTTTCTCTTCTCAGCCAGGAATTTCTAGTGACAAATTTATTTATTTTTGAAATTGTTGTATCCACTTGTGCTGAACATGACTTTATCTGCCATCTACAATATGAAGAAAACAATTCACTGAAGAAGCAAGGCTATATAAATTGTTTTATGCTGGTCAAGCTACATGTGGAGAGGATCATATGGCCATGGAAACCAAGTTGAACTGCAGTAATAAAACACTTGTGGTGTATTGAACTGCATTGTTTTATAAGCCAGTAAAACTGTATTGATATCTTGTGTTATAGTTATGCTTTTTATTTAAGTTTTTAAGATGGTGAAAACCATAGTTGTTAGTAAATTTCCTCACTTCATAAGGACTTCCTGAGCTGCAAGAATCTCATTCAATTTCAAGGCTGCACTTTACAGCATGTTGATTATCCACAAAGCAAAAGACTTCTTAATGTAGCAAAAATTTGCTATTCTTCAGAGCTCACAAAACCAAGTGGATAAAAAATTATAAGGAACATTTCATCTCCATTTCACAGATGAGAAACTGAAACAGAGATTAAGTTTTCTCTGAGCCCCAAGAACTAAAGAACAGGCCTTATAGACTACTGTAATTGAACTATAAGACATCTCTCATCAAGTCTCTATGTCACAGTTACAGCTATTTACAAAGAAAAAATAAAAAACCTTCCCAAGGGTTCAAGAAATATGGCCCTATAAAATTGTCATCAAGGTCTTCTACATCCTGAATATACAATCAGGGTTTCATTTCAATTATTTTATTTAAAGTTGTGACATTTCTGAAGCCCATTGACCTGTGAAATGCAAATGGATTGCCCTGTAAGCTGTCCTTGGGAAATTGTTACTCTCCAAACAAAAGCCAGTTATTTAATTTATGGCTTACTTATTTCTGCATGGTAACCCAAAAGTTCTTGCAGCAGTATGAAATAAGAGATAACATTTTATCTGTAGGAAGTGTGATGCCCTGTTCATGTTTTATCACTTTAAGTGATAGTTAGCAGGAGGGTTCATTCCATGCCATTATTTTCTGTTTACAGCATGACAAGAGTGGATTTTGACTCACACAGGTGAGTGCAGGTGAAAGTATCATGCTCTTTACTAGGAAAACAGCAAGTATTCCAGTTGTAATCAGAAGTTATTTATGCTGGAATTGAAAGGTCCTCTGTAACCTCAGCAGTGTACATGCGGGCAGGACGTACTGTTTGCCATCACTCTCCCTTTCATCATAAGTTCTGTCTAAATATGTCAGTGCCACATCTCAGCAGAGTTAAAGTGCTCTGAGGGGGAGTTCAGCAGGCACATTATGAACACATATAGCAAATAGCAGGCACATTATGAACACGTATAGCAAATGAGTAAGTGACAGGTCCTAGGTATTTCTGCTGTACTGTGCTCCTGAGAGTTGTACCTGAAGGAACACTCTGCTAGTTCCAGGAAGTCTGAGGTGCAATTAAATAAATGGCAGCTAAACAGCAGAATGATAGCTCTGTATTGAATTCAGCCAGACCTCCTGCAGAATTCACCAAACATTTCCAACAGCACCTACTGTTATTTTGACACCAGAGAAATTAGGATAGTGCTAATGATGAGACTTGATTTTGCACAAGGCCTCACAGTATACATTATTGTGTTTAAAACACCATACATCACTGTAAGAGACCTGTTTACAGTATTCTGTTAAAAATAATTTTTTTCCAAGAATCTAACTGGGATAGTGATTGAAAAATGCCTGCTACCCACAGGGCTCTGCTGAAAGACCAATGGCATAGAAAAATGCAGCTGGTCTGCAGCTCAGGCATTTGCAGTGCTATCAGCTCAGAGTGAGGCATGACAGCTTTATCCACATTACTGAATTAGGAATTTGTAAAGCAAGCTTTGATATCTGATTGCAAAGGCAAATTTGTGTTTCTTTCTAGGTATTTTTTTTAAGCTATATAATCCCTGCAGGGGTAGACAGTTTCCACACAGAAATGTTTTGAGAGTGAAATTTACTGCTGCATATCTTCCCTTCTTAATAAGAAAAGTTGGAAATCCTAACTTCAAATTTCTTGGCCTTTCAATAAAAAATAATAATTCTCATATTAATTTTCCTTAGATATATCATGTGGGGGTTTTTATATATTTAGAAATAGATCTGAGATAAGCATTGCAATTTTAAACTGTAGGAAAACAGATGCCAGCTATTTTATATCTGCATATTAAACATTCATAAAAACTGTTTTAGCAGCTGAGAGTTAATTTCTTCCATGTTTTCTGTTAAATTTCATGGAGGATTTTGCAAAACTTCTATGAAACTCACTTTTTAGGCACTAAGATCTCATTTGATTTTGTCTTCAGCTCAGTATTCATAAAATAATGAGTAAATCTTCTCCTTTCAGCATTATATAGTGTTCACATTTCCTCTCAGAGATTATCTCTGCCTAATTATAAATGTAATTCCTCTACATATCTTTTAAGCAAAATATCTGCCTTAATTGATTTGATAAACGATGTGTTTTTAAGATAACCTACAAGCGTTTGTTAAAAAATAAGTATTTTAAAGAGGAAATGAGAAATATTCAGAAAGATTAAATGTTCTGCAACTAAATGTAAGTATAAAAGAGTGCATCTTAAAGATTAGTAATTTATTTGCTAAAAAAATCAGGATGGTTTGTGTGTAAACTTATACAGAGCCATAAAAACTAAATGGCACATTAGACACTTACTTCCCATCTGTGGCTCCCAATAACTGACAAATTTTTTCTTTTGACACCCTGAAATCTGAGTTTTCTGAAGTTTATGGGCAAGTTTCCAAGAATGGAGTAGGCAAATTTCAGACTGGCAAAATGAACTCTTATTAATTGTAATACCCTCTTTCAGTGGCAGATTTTGCTTTTCTGTCAGAACTATCCTCCCTTCAAATGAGATCAGTTTCCAGTCACTCTGTAAGGTTCTCCCACTGTTTTGCAGTCTCCAGAACAAAAATACATCTTTTCAGCACTACCCCAGCATGACTTTTCAGTCATACCCCAGCATGACTTTTCAGATGGAATTTCACAATGGAAATTAGAGCTGAGATCCCTGAGATCACTGAAAGGACAGACCCACACCACCTGCTAACTAAAATTTTACAATTTATTTAAGTGGGAATGCTGCAGTGGGGAGATAGAAATTTCAGTCTAGAGCTTTACACCTCTGTTCCATGATGTTCACTGACTTCACAGGCACCCCGGTCCAGGCTGGTGCTGCACCTTCCTCTCCCTGCAGCGGTCTCAGGTGCCTCGGTCCTTGCTCTGATTGTCCCACATCCTGGGGACACAGGGAGCTTTTTCTCTATAGAAGCACAATTCTGCATCCTTCTGCATGTGGATGGTCCCCAGGAGATGGGCAGGTACAGGCAAGGTCTCACTGACTTAAGTGTTACTTTTGTCTGGTCTTCACCCCACGATAAAGGCATTAAGTAAGTATTTTAAAGAGGATAATCCCCATCTGCTGTGCTAAAGTACAGTTCACCAGCTGTTATATAGTAGTAAAATAGACATGCTGCATTGCAAACAGGCTGCTTCCTTTCCCCCCTTCCAGACCCTCCTTTTCCTTGCCCACCCAAAACCCTCCTCAAGTATCTTTGCCTTCCAAGACTGAGAAGTTATCCTGTTGCAGTTGCTAAATCTTTGCCCTGCAAGGGCAAATTTTTTCAATTGTGAGAGAGGACCCTGCCCTTTAGGAACTCTAGCTGAGCAATAATGAGACAGCACCCTGCCAGACTAAACAAGCAGATTTCTGAGTGTTTACCTGAATCTCTCAGACTCGAGTAAGCTGCATCCATGCATGAACTGGTATATGGGGTATCTCAGCTTCTCTTTTTTTCTAAACCATTTGATTCCAAACAGTCTACTAAGAGGGCTCACAATTCCACAAGGCTCTAAAAATATGTATATTTAAGCTCTTCCTGCTCTTCATGGAAAGTACCTGCTTTCCTCTAACACAATATAAAGGGAAAGGATTATTAGAACCACTTTTTAACTGGTTTTTTCTGGCCTTACTGACAAAAAAATTTTGATGCTTTGCTGAAATTGTGTGTTTTTCCCTGACAGTGACACCACCATGAACCACAGACCATTTTTCAGTTGTCATGCAGACACAGTGCTTTCTGCAGCACATCACTTTGGTGGAGAGGCTGTCACAAACACGCCAGCATGTGTGCTGCATTCACATGTCCAGTGGCATTGGTACACAGAAAACCAACTGGCTGGAAACAAGTCACATGGATACATTCATGTGTTCACAGCACCAGTTCTCCACAGCATTATTGTCCTTCTTCTGGGAATTAATATACTTTCTGTTTTCTCTTCTTTTTGTCTGAAAAGTCCATGATGACATTGAACACCAGATATATTACCATTACTCCAGTTCTAATGTAACTTATAATCTAGACACAATGAATTCCAGGTCAATGGAATCTATAAATCCTTTCTTGAATACACATTTTCACTGACCATGTGTGGCAGCCCTGCTAGTTCAGTATGATCAGAGTGTTATGAAAAGTCTTCTATGTGTCACTGAGATGCTGGTGTCTGCAAAGCATATAAAACTGTCCCCGGTGAAGAGTGTGCAAACGTTATTTCATTCTCAGTTCACGTATCAAAAATTAATGGAAGCCTAGGTAATATTTGACATGAGTTTGTGCACACATGCATGAAAACGTGACAATTTATACTATGAACCTTTTAGTCTAAGTGCTTAAGTGAGGAAAGAGGTGAAAAATATATTGGAGTAGACAAGTGAAAGGATTTTTCTGTGGTCTGTGACAAACACCAGCATCCCACCCTTCACATCATGTAAGTGAAGGAAGATTTTCTATAATGCTGCTTGCAGTCACTTGCATCTGCATTCCAAGTGTCTCTAAATGCTTCTGCATCAACACTGCTTTGGGAGACCCTGGAGCTTTTCCCAGTTTTAGAAATGCTGGTCCACATCCAAACATTGATCTTTCCTACCTTTTCTAGTGCAGAATGTGGAAAAAGAGAATTTTTGTGTAGTCACTGATGACATTGTCCATTTGAAAAACAACTCTGCCTTGAATCCTAGGACTTCTCTTGTAATTAATACTCACTCTGAGCATGAAAATTCATGCTGAAGTATCATCTGTTTCAGTTCTTTACTAACTCCATGACCTTGACAGAACAATTCTCTTTTACTCATATTTTTTCACAAAACAATGGCACATTCCTCTCAAATCACCAATACTTATTGATTTGCAAATATATTTGGTATTGAATTTTTTTCTTTTTTTCTGTTTCAAATATCCTCTTAAAGGTCAATTCTTTCCCCAGCCTACATGGTACAGTCAAGCGTTCAGTGATGAAAAGACTATGACTATGTCTTAATTCCTGCTCCTACCACAACAAACTTCTTCTTCACTTGGATTTGAGGTTTCTTTCTGGGTTTTTTGTGGTTTGTTTGGTTTTGTATTTTTTTAATAGCTATCACATGGCTGCTCTAATCTACTTCTATCCAAATGTAAATATCTCAAGAAGGACTTAAAAGAACAATGTTAGTTCATTACCCATGCTACATATTTGTTCTGCTTTTCTCCTTTTGATTTTTCTCTATTGTTCAAGCACCAAGTGCACACAACATTTTGGGGACATTAATTAACTATTATAAAGTTGTAGAGGGGAGCCACAGGAAGATTATCCAGTCTTCAAAGAGAATGCAAATCTGTGGATGGAAAATGTCTAATATTTCTGTCTTTTTCTTACCATCTTTGACTTTTGCCTAGTGTTCTTTGGTAACTGAGAGAAAGTTAGATAAAATTACATTCATTAGGTAATATAGTATCACTTATCTTAAGTTACAAAAGGAATGAAGCAATCAGAGCCCTCAAGGATGCATTAGAGTGGATTACTATAATACTTGAAGGGTCAAGATAAACTTTAAGTATCTTATCCTTTCCATCTCGGAAGCAAGCCTGAGGCATTATCTCTTACTCAGAAAACTTAACCTAAATTAGTGAGAGAAAAAATGTATTTGTTTTGCACAGCCTGGTTTTTCATAGCGGGGGGCCACAGAGCTGGTTTCTGTGAGAAGCTGCTGGAAGCTTCCACCATGTCCAGCAGAGCCAATTCCTGATGGCTCTGAAGATGGACACACTGCTGGCCAAGGCTGGGCCAATTGGAGAGGCTGGTAACACCTCTGTGATAACAGGTTTAAGGAGAAAATCAAAACAAAGTGGCACACAGTTTTTTCTTCTATCCAGAGAAGAGGAGGAGGTGAGAAAATGTGAGGGAAACAACATGCAGACACCAAGATCAGTGGAGAAGGAGGGCAGGAGGTGCTCCAGGCACCGGAGCTGAGATTCCCCTGCAGGCCATGGTGGGACCATGGTGAAGCAGCTGTGCCCCTGCAGCCCATAGGGATCCACGGGGGATGCAGAGATCCACCCACAGCCTGTGGGGGACGTGCCCATGCTGGAGCAGGTGGATGCCAGGAAGAGGCTGTGATCCTGTGGGAGATCTGGTGGAGAGAGGGGTCCTTGCTCCCAGGCTGGAGCAGCCTGTCCTTGGAGGACTGCACCCTGTGGGAAGAGAGTCATGCCGCAGCAGTTTTGGGAGGAGTGTTTGCCTGTGGGAGGGACTCAGGTTGCAGCAGTTTTGGGGCAGTGCTGCTCATGAGATTGGAGGAGATTCTCAAGCTGGAGAAGTTCACAGAGAACTGTCTCCCATGGGAGGGACCTCATGGTCTCACAGGGAAGGACTCCTCTCCCAGATCAGCAGAAGAAAATCTGAGATGATGAATGGACTAAACCCCATGCCCTGTCTCCTGTGCTGTCAGTGGAAAGGAGGGAGGGGCTGGAGGGAAAAAAGGTGGTTTTTTTAAGGGCTTATTTTACTTTTCATTTTCTTCCTCTGACTGTTAGTCATAAATTCATTTTGCAACTTTAAGTTGAGCTTGTTTTGCCCTTGGAGTGTTTTGTCCTAGTCCTTATCTCCACTCATGACCCCTTTGCTAATATTTTTTTCCCTCTCCTCTACCCAGCTGTACAGGGCAGTGTGAGCAAGTGACTTNCCATGCCCTGTCTCCTGTGCTGTCAGTGGAAAGGAGGGAGGGGCTGGAGGGAAAAAAGGTGGTTTTTTTAAGGGCTTATTTTACTTTTCATTTTCTTCCTCTGACTGTTAGTCATAAATTCATTTTGCAACTTTAAGTTGAGCTTGTTTTGCCCTTGGAGTGTTTTGTCCTAGTCCTTATCTCCACTCATGACCCCTTTGCTAATATTTTTTTCCCTCTCCTCTACCCAGCTGTACAGGGCAGTGTGAGCAAGTGACTTTTATGGGTGCCTGGTGTTGGGCCAGTGTCAAACCATGACAAAGAGGTAGGCAGAAAAGTCCAGTAATCATGGATAATTTGCAGAATAGTTCTTCATCCTTTTGACTGAAGAAATACAAAATACTGTAATCATGGAATTGAAGCTAAAACACTAGATTATGTGAGTATCAAGTATTTATGTCCAGCTTCATCAAAACCTCAGCTTCTTCTGAACTACTTCTCAGATAATTAAAGGGCATAAACTCCATTTTCCATGCTGCACTCTCTTTGACCAAAGTACAAATTTCTCCATTTTGCAAAGGAGTCTGAAAGCATTTCCATCTGTTGTACAGGCAGAGTCTCACCTAAGCTTAGTGCCATACTTTCGTCTCTGATTTCGGACCCTGTACAAGATAAAAATGCAGCTCCTTTGCTTGCATCCTTTGCTCCTTCAATAATAGAATTTTATGATTTTATGTTTCAAATTTGCTGTGTTGGATCTGAATATCTCATTTAAAGGGTCATGATTTCTATGAAAGCCTGTGCTCCAGAAGCCTCTGGACACCTTAAGTTGTCAAACCATTTTGGAAATCCTCCTTGTAATATGATAAGGTTCATCATGGTGCATATATACACACACATTGGGAAACACAGACACCAAGGCACAGCTGTGTATGACAGGGTTAACCTGTGAAATTGAAACTTGGCATTTGCAATGTATAATTGTACTATTTGAAACTCTCACAAAGGCTTTCTGTAGCAGATTGATTGTAGAGAGTAAAGCTCAAGGCCTTCATTGCATTCAAATCCCATTCACCTTTTTTAAAAGGATCTGAATGTCAGTACCTGGATTAATCATCTATTTTGGACAGATAAGATTTTAATATATGTTCATATATTGAAAAGTGAAGTGGTTGAAACTTACATGACAATTTTAGAGACCATTTATCATGATCCTTATAATGAAGAATTTTTGCCATGATTGATACAATTTTGAGAATAATTTCCTTTTACACTTAAGCCTTTTGGATAATTCATTTAGTTGTGTCCTAAAGAAAATCCAATAATAAAAAATAACTCAGTAAAGCTGTACTTTGTAAAATCACTGTTAGTCACTTAACTTTTAAATAAAGACATATTATTTAGGTACATGCAATACCGAGTCACCCTAAAAGAAACAACACCCCTAGGGGTGAAAGATATTGACTGCTTTTCTTCAAGGCAATTCTCTGTAATATTTGCTGGTTGATTTAAGATAGTATGGTGTGACACTTATTACTATATCAAAATGAAATTAGTAGAAGAAATTTTGTGAAACATTTCTGACAGTGGAATTTTCTACCCTATCAATGACTGCACTCTGAAGCATTTTAGGATGAAATCTACAGCTCCATTGTCCAAATAATTTCTAAATTTTCTTTCATCAAATAATTTTTCTAAGAGTAAAATAAAAAGAAAGTAAAAGTGGCTGCTCATCAAGGTGAGATTCTAGTGTCGGTGAAACCAATGGCAAAAGTCTCACTAGTGTCACAGAAGCCAGGCCTTGTCTTCAGGTGATTTTTCCCTCATGTGTACTGAATCATTAGAGGAAAAAGACTCTCTCAGTACATTAAAGAGATACTTTAAAAGGCAGAAAGTAATTTTGCCTGTGTTTTCTTTTAATTCCTACTCTTCTTTCCTGCCTCCTTCTTAGGGAAAATACAGCCATTGCTCCTGATGACACAGTGTTTTGTAGATGAGGTGAATATTTAAGTGAATACTGAGCCTGCAGTTCCACAGAACAGACAGCTTCATTTAATTTCAGAAAATCTCATTATTTTTCATTTGGGATAGGCCACTAGAAGACTTAACTGACTTCAGATTCAATTAACTTGTTTTTTAAGTAGTTGGAATTTTAACAAGGCTTCCAGAGAGCCATGAGGCGCTAGGCAGTCTCCAAAGCAAATTTAGAAGGGATTTCTGCATGAGAGAATCCCTTGCTGCTTCTTGCACAAGAGATGAGATGGCTGAGTTATTGCACATCTCTTCATGAAGATGAAAGATGTTCACCTTTCAATAACAAATTTCTCCCTCATGTTTTCCTGACTGCACCCAAACAGAGACCATCAAATTATATGATCATATGGTGATATTATGTGTCTTTACAGCTTTGCTAAGATCTGTTCTGGTATAGCACATGCAGTCATTATGTTTTTTTTAAAAACAAGCCTACTTAAAAATCCAAACATTAGACTAAAGACTGAAAGAAAGAACAAGCCGGTCAAATTAAGGAACTTAATGCTTTTAACTGCTTAGAAGACAAAATCATGATGATGTAGCTATGGAAAGATCTGCAATCCATTGAAAGATGCACAATAACAAATCTTGGTTAAGTATTAAATATGAAAAATGTTAAATAAAAAATATCACTAAGTTGCATCATTATAGCCATGTGAACTCAGCAAATATTTCTCTTTATGTTTAACCTTTTCCTTTATTTCACAAGATTAAACAAGTTTAAAATTAAATTTGAGTGAAAGACTAAATAGAAATACAACTAGTGTTTAGTTACATAAAAACATGTGCTAGGTGATCTAATCATCCACACATGCTTAAGAGGCAAAATAATCCATACATAATGTCAGCATTCATCAGCAATTAAATATCCTGCATGAAAAGGGGTCTCTAGGTATTGCATATTAATGGTTTAATAATAACATTCACATGGACATAAGGTCCTCTAGAATACCTGAGCAATCAACTTGAGCTGTGTGATCAATCAAAATTAAAAAAAATAGAAATAAAGAAAACCTTGTATATTTAGTACAATCAGGGGTGGATTTCCTTACAGAATTCTTTAGTTTCTGGAAAGCGAAATTAAAGTTTAGGGTAAAGTTTAGGGTAAGTTCCTTTTCAGTAAAATAAGTAAATTCTCAATTTCTGAAAATAACAGTTCACCAAGTTCTTGTGATCAATCTAAGTGACTTCCCAATTTATTGAAATGGTCAACTAATTAAATGTAATCTGGTTAATGTATTCAATTTTTATTCCTTTTTTTTCCCTTTATATTAGGTTACTAAAAATGGTAGCATTAGAAAACTTTCTTGTCATAGCTGTTCACACTCTTGTTTTGTTTAGTCCACTGTCATTTGCTTAGTTTTGGCTATAAAATTCAGTTCTGCTGTTTCTAGGTATTTCTTAATAAGCATACCTAATTATACAGGTAACTAAAACCCATAGTCAGAAGAGCTGTGTTTACATTTCCAAATATTTGGGGAAGTTTTACCTGGAAGGGTATCAGAGTTTCTCTGCCTTGACTGGGTTCTGATGCAGGTAGACATATCAGGTACTCATAGACCTAGCAAAACCTGCCAATACAGCCAACTTGTCAGCCTGTCAACTTGTGTTAGTCAGTCTTAGCATCTTCTTCCTTGAGCCCAGATCTTGTGTAGGAAAAGGATTGCTGGATCACTCCCATGGGCTGAGAACACAGCATCAGGTCTTACTTTATTCTCTCTACTCTTTCCCAAATATTCTTATTGCTGTAGCTTTCCTTCGAGGCAGACGTTTGTTATGTATCAATAAATAAAGTTATGAAGTGGTTGTCTCCTGCATTTCAAGTGGACAGAGGCTGATTTTATACAGTGAAGCTGAATCGTGAGCTGTGCTGAGACACATTAGCCCTTTTCTTCACAGTCTGTGAAGCTACCAGTGATCTAAGAAACTGGCACTCGCAGACTTCATTAATACTTTGGGATGCCATTTTTTAAGAAAATCAGATTAAATATGTGACAGGGAAGCAGGTAAGGGTCTGACAAATGAAAGAGAGACAGAAAAGGCAGAAAGAGAAAAAAATCTCTGATGCCAACGCATCATCTAGGCAGGAAGAAAATCCAAACAAAGCTGAAATAAATCAAACAAAACCAAAACTAAAAAAAGCAAATCTGATCATTAGATAACAATCTGAAGTGGCTAAAGATTATGAGCAGACAGATATCAAGAAACCCCTCTCAAAAATATCCACATCATGGGCTAGCCTGTGCCTCACTCATGCAGGGCCCACTACCTTCTTGTCCCCCAGGGGCAAAGCAGCACAGAGGGTGAGAGATCGCTGGGGAATCTGCTGAAACTCTGAGGAGTGGCTGTAATGTCAAAAAGTACCACTTGGGAGGTACAACCAAGGCAGGACTCAGCCCACAGCAGAACCCAGGAGCCTGGTGCTGCTTTGCAGGATGCTTCATGTATGCACAGGCAAGGCCCTCAGTTAAGGTGCTTGAAATGTCTCTGCATATTGGACCAATACAGGATAACATTTGTGGTAAACAAAATCATGTCACAGTAAGGAGGCAGGTAGTTAAACCAGGGCTACAAATCACAAGCAGGTTGCTGAAATGGCCACTACACTGGGTGTCTCTCCTCTGCTCTCTACTCACAGTGGCTAGCTCACTTGTGACTGACTGATGGCACAAAGTGACTTCAGACCTTTGCATTTCAGCTAAGGGTTCTCTGTAAACTGCTTTTGTCTCACTTTCTGGGTCACAATGCTGAATTTTGTCCTCGCTGTTTCAACTCCAATACCTCTTCTGGAGATCTGAAGAGTTTCACCATTGGCACACTTAATCACATTAGCATATGACAGTGAGCATGCTTATAATTTGTGGAAACTGATAAAGCTCTTTGGGTATTTCTTCAGCCTGGGATTTGTCCTTGCATGTTTTTGAATCTCCTTCTGAGTACTGAGGATTTTTATATCACAGAGCCCAGGGAAGAACCAACTTTGAAGTCTTCTGAGTACCTCAGTCACATTTCAGCTGTAAATAATTGTCATCCCATCAGTACTTGTTTGTCTGGAGTTTTAGCCACAGAGGTCATATTTTGCAGTCAGCAAGCAAGCATTACTTGTCTTACACAAATTTTCTTCTCTCTCTGGTAGGCAGAATCCTCCACAGAACCTCTAGCAGACAATCAGGTAGGAAACAGGGTTGAAGGAATTAGGGTATAAAAAACATGTATGGGAAACAGGATTTTTGGTAGGAAATCTATACATAACAAAGGGCTGCTCACATACAGTGATTATGTAGATCTTTTCATACATAAATTCAGACAGTCCTTGTGTGCCAAACTAGAATTCCCCATCAGAATATGCAGAACCACCTAGTTTCATTTTTTCCTGAAGACTTCTTCAGTTTATTTACCAGAACTTTGATGATGGCAGATTTGTTAATAAGCAGAAAGCACTGCTGACCATTTCAGCATGTGTTGTCATACCCTTTTTTGGGGG
>VXAX01006756.1:0-27022 GCA_013399835.1 Leptocoma aspasia | reverse complement strand
GTGCGCGGGGGGGGGGGGTGGCGTTTTTTTTTGTATTCTTGTCTGCGGGGTTTTTTTTGCAAGCTATCATCCATTGTCTTATTCTGGGCTTATAAAGTTTGAGGGTTGAGGGACTAATAGGGCTTTTCAAATCCTGGATTCCTCAAGTAGCCAGTAAAATACAAATGGATGTGTGTGAGACAATGACATGCCCTCTCTGAATTAGCTTTCTAGACTGACAAAACAATCAATCTGTATTTAGTGTAATTATTGTCATTCTTTGTAAAACCTTTGCAGTGCTTTACAGATGCAAACTTACAGGGAATGTTAAGACATCTAATACTTAAGTATACCAGGGCCTAGATTTTCAGTGTATGTTCAATTTTAATCTGTTTTCATGCCACTTCCTAATTCAAAATCTGATCCAGAGCACATTTTTACTTCTGTACTGTTCATTTATTTTGGCAGCTAGAGAATGTAATTTCCTTTAAAAATGATAGAGGGTCATGATTTGACCCCTATTCCCCTCTGTTCCCATCTCCTACACACTCAAAAGGTTTCAATTCTTTTCCACAATTCCGTTTACAGGGAATGTTATATTGGTACTCTTTACCAGTGGTGCAGCCAAAATATGCATTTCAATAGAGATAATAAAGTAAAAGTGCATAGGAAGTTTGAGTTATTATTTTTTTTAATTACTTATTTTATGACTCAAAGAACTTTATTGAAAGTATACATTAGCTAGGTAAAGGAGCAGTGGAATTCTTGGGGGACCAAAACACAATACTAAATTAATCTTTTGTTTTCCTGTTTTCCTTCTAAATAGTAAATGTTGTTTTGTATTTGACATCAAGGTGACATTCTTTTCCTCTGTAGCCACCCTGCACTTTTTAATCCTAGAATGTAAATGAGGGTTTCACTTTTGGCTGATATTAATACTGTCTGTGTTTCAGAACCAGATGGAATCTCTCCAGAGGGAGTTTAAATCCAAACTCCTGTGGATGTTACAGGAGCTGGCAAACCTCACAACCCCCAGGACCTGTGTGTCTGTGTGTTTGTCAACAATTGACATGGAATTTTTTTTTTTTTTTTTACATTTTCACCACATTTTGTTCCTTAGACAAATAATAATGGACCAGCTGTTTTCAGGGAGCTTATAGCTCTATATAAACAACTAAAAAAGGCAGACAATATTAAAAGAAAAGTATTAAGTTTATTCAGCTCTCTTATATTTTTTACGAATACTTCATCATTTGTTACATTTCAAACTCTTTTAAGGAAACAAACAAGCAAAAACAGACTACAGAAAGGGCAGAACACTTTGATTTTTTAAACTGATATTAATCTTTTGTGTCAGGTCAGCTCAATACTAAGGTCCCTGTGGCTATTTTGTCACAGTGTCTGATGAGACCTGCATTTTTGTTTGACCATTTTAATCACTGTGAGCCACAATCTTCTGCTTCCCATTTTGAATTCTGTGGCTGGTCCAGAGAGCTTGCAGACCCCAGAGGAGGCACAGTTCATACAGGAAATTTGGGACCTGAAAAATGTTAGCACATCAGACTGACTACTTGACCACAGCTTTCAAGGGGACAGTGCAGCACTGCACTAAAACCCAGCTTAGTGCTGAGCTGCTTCAGAGTAGAATGTCTTGGGTAAGGAAAACTTGCAACCTTTTTCAAGCAACTCTTAATTAAGTAGTTAAATAGTTCATCAGTGTTTTCCTGATGTAAAAATAATTTATTCCTGATAAAATGAAACTTTTAGATAATAAGTAACTCTGTTATGAATTAAAGATAAAGATATTAAAGGCTAGGACAGAAAAATAAGCAAAACATCATGTTTGTGGTGAGAGAGGAGATATGCTTTTTGGTAAATGTGACAGACTCTAACTTTCAAGTGAGGACAGCACTAAGCTTACAAAATCTGGGATGCCATCACAGCTCAAGCCTGCTGGCAGTTCAGTTGGATGGAGGTGGCATGAAAGCTCCCACTTCAAATCCTCCAGCAGTTTCCTGCACACCCTCTGAACTGGGAGCAGAGAAGGAGAACTGGGAACAGAGAAGGTAAATTTCTCCCATTTTCCTTGGGATAACAGACACAGCCAGATATATCCAGTCCAGGTAATATCTGCCTCCCATATTGACCCACTGGTGGCAATACACAAGATGTGGAATTCTGGAGAGGGTGTTTCCCTTGTAAACAGCTTGTCAGAGCACAGTTTTGCTTTCTTCTTGTGCATTTATTCTTACCTATTTTGTGCTTTGCATCTCCTTTTGCGTCATGGCTCAGTCTGCCTGTGTCAGGCAGAAAGGGTCAGACTGGAGAAGCAGCAATCCGCACAGCTGTCTGCACAGGAAGAGGTGGTGGGGTGAGCACATAGCAGGATGTTGTGTGTATTTAGTAAAACCCACGGTTTTCATCAATTAGCCTGCCGTGCAGCTCCAGGTAGTAAACTTAGAGCCAGCAAACAAATGGCAAATCTAGGGGAATCAAATTGTCACTGGCTGAATTCCCAGGGTGGTTTGAAGAAAAGGATGAAAAATAAAAGCACTCAACAAAGGAGAAGTGTAATGCTTCCTATGGTATTAGACAATGAAATTTTGCACACCCTGTTGAGCTCTTCATCTAATGTAGATCAGTGACTACACTGACTTTAGCAGAACTGCAGTAGGGTGAAGTTTACTGTGATGTGCAATCTCCTAAATCAGATATTTGTGGTAGTTGAACTTTGTGGTAGTTTTTACTTTATTTTTTATCATGGAATTTTTATTTCTTTTTGTACAGTATTTTGCTTTAAACAACTTTTTTTTTACATTTAGAATCCATAGACACTAAAATAATGTCATTAAGCAGAATACAGAGAGCTCCCATCACTCGGTTCCTTGCTCTCTGAAACAGCAAAAGCAAGTCTGGAAGATATTCCCAGAGTCTTTGCATCTTTTTCATATACCCTGCATTCAAACAATAACAAACATGAATTGCTGCACATGTCCAAAATTGTGCTGGGGTAGAAAAGGACCAGGAGGAGAGATGGAAAAATCAAGGGGTTAGAAAAAGTAATGAAAATGCAATCAGAGGCTTTTGAGTTTCAAAACAGAATAAGGTTCACAGCTATTCCTCTTCCTGGGAATCCTGGATATTGAACATCTAATTATCTTAAAATGTACATACAGCAGTGTGGTATGCAATGTTCAATTTTCTGATTATCCCAAAATGGTTTCGTAAATTAAAAAAAAATTAAACTGATTGTTTTGTTTAATAACAAGACTGCTACACAGATGAGTTCTTTAATGAACTATATTATTTCTTTGTTCAAGTTCAATTTCACAAAGTGCTTTTTAAAATAAGTCTCACAGCGAGAGTGATTTGAATTATGTTCACATGTGTCCAGTAAATAAAAGGGATCCAAAAACTTGTGTGAACTAAAAGATGGCAGAAGAGGCTTTCCATGCTTATTATCTCTAATAATTTTCTTGTTCATCAAGCTCTCTCATTATTTTCAAAATCTGATCACAAATACAAAACTTGTAGACATTCTGACATTTCTTTTTTTGGCAAAAAAACCAAACCAAAACAAAAAATACCCCCAGCTCTTTTGTGAAGTTTTCACCATTATATTATTGGGCTACAGTAGTAGCAGCCAGTCAAATCTGAATTTTAGGATTTTTGCTAAGACATGTACTATGTGTTCATACCTTTCAGACATAACTGCAGTTCTTTGCAGGTATATTTTCTTTCTTGCTTTGTCTCATTTTTCCTAGAAATCAGTTGTCCATGATAGGGAAGTAACTCCCAATATTATCTCCTCTAACCTTGACTTGGTACAAGAAAATAAGTAATTTTTATTTTTAACCAAGGGGTAGAATTGCTAAAATTGATTTTGCATCAAGCTAATAAGTAATGTTCACCTCCATTGTTAAAACAAAAACTTTGACCTAACTCTATTCAGACAGCTGAATTCATAGTAAGTTCACAAACTGAGAAATTTAAAATAAGGAAATAGATATTATGGTCTTAAAATAAGGAGGGCTATTTAAAATGAAAAAAAAAAAGGAGAGGGGGAGAAAGGGCAACTTATTGATTTCTGGCGTTTTAAAAATATTATTTTCATTTACCTGTCTTGTTAAAAAGAATTCATCAAATACTGTACAGATTTGGCAATCCTCAAATTAGATTTTTCTAATTAAAGCAATCGTTCAAGAAAAAAATTGTTTGCTCCTCTGTTAGTGAGGCAATCCTGCTTCCTTTTGAGAAGCGTGGGTTTTGCTTTAGGTTTTAATGAGCTTTGGGTCAGGGTCTCAGATTACAAATTCATTACAGCAAAAAATAATCTATGCCTTCTCCTTTCACCTATGAGGACTCATGATAGTAATTTCATTATAATATAGTTGTCTTATTGGAAAAGGTATCACCATAACTCACTGTTTGAACAAAAAAAGGCTTCACTGAAAATCATTAAATTTAAGATATTTCCCTCAGCATAATTTCTGGGTTAGGTCTGACAAGTGCAGTATCAGCAATAATACAGATACAGCTCTCAGGTGCTGATGACTTCCTTCATATGAAATTGTTTATGAGGAGAAAATATAAAGTAGACTTCTGCTGTCTCATGAGATGATCTCTGGTGCAAAAAAAAAAAAAAAATTAAACAGTACAATAAAGCTACTCTAAAATTGACCTATGCTATGAAAAAATGAGCTCACTTGTGAAGTTTAGATCCCCCCACACCATGTCCCTCGAAGCAATTTGCAAAAAATTAGTCCAGCTTCTAGAAGAATGAGTGGAGCAGCCCAGAGCTACATGCTTTTTGCTGCATCTCCCTAAACACTAACATGCCAAACATTATTTGTTTGGTAATATTTTGCTCTGCTTTCTGCCGTCTGTGTGTTCCAAGTTGGTATTAGTGTCTGATAGTAATTTTTTCAATCTGTGCTGACTAAATGAGTAAAGTGGATTGTGAAGCCTCTTGTGCACAGGGTAGGCTATTCAAGGCTGGTGGAGAAAGCTGACCTGACTTATGCCCCTGTTTGAGAGCTCAGCAGTATGCTTAGGCAAAAAAGGAAGACTGTGGGAGAAATGAATGAACCCAGCAAAATTATGAAGAGGTGCTTTTTTTCTACCTCTCTATGCTTACTTGAGGGGGAGGGGGGCGGGAAGCGAGATAATTCTGATAGGAACCATAGACATAAAATATAAGATTGATTTCATTGAATGTCAACTGAGAGTTTTGCTGAACAAGAGGATCACAGATGAAGAGGGCAGGAATCGTTATAATACAGCCTCAGAGCTCATGCTGCTAGGAGCTCACTGGCTCAGAGGAGTAAGGGAGTGCATGTAATGAATATAGACTGACCTTCTGAAGCAGGATCCTGCACAATTTTTTGCTAACGTTTCTGTCTAAGAGAAAAAGTCACTTAGTGTGGCTGCTTACTGCTTAATGTTATGTAAAGAAGACTCTGTTCCTAAAACAAAATTTTTTTCCATGGAATGTAGTCTGACAGTGGAATAAATGGCTTCCTATTAAGAGGAGCTCAAAGAGCTTCAGTTTCTGAGGCCTGAGCAAAATTTTCAAGACCAGAAATCCTTTGCAATTTTACCTTCATTTTCTTTGTGCTGCAATCTCAGATGACAGGTATGGACACGTAGAGAAGTTTTTTATTCACACAATTCTCAGAATGCTGTAATTCACAGTCTGCACAGCCTGAGAAATAGGCTCTGAAATGAAAGAAGGCTGCTGATGTCAAGATGAAATAAGCAGGCTAGTGTAATTTCTCTTCTGCATAGATAAGTAAGTTTCAGAGCCAATAAGTGACAAAGCTCCAGCTTCAATGATTTTCCTCATAACCCCTTGGAGAGTCATAGAAATGAAAGCAGAGCATTCAGTCCCTGAAATTTAGATAGGTGGGCTAGAGCACAAAAAGCAAGATAAGTGGCATTATATGCAGTACTACAATATTTTTCAGCAGTGCCCTGAGATACTATAGAGCAGCATATGTGCAGCCACGTTCAAGCATCTTACTACCAATTATTATCATAATTAATAAAATCATCATAAAACCTACTTTCCAAAGTAAATTAGACTTACTTGATTGAGTAGCTCATTCCTGTTTCACCCTTCCTCTCACCTTCCTCTGAAAGTTTCAAACTCACTGGTGAATTTCAATCACGTTTGCTAGAGAGGGGTAGACCTCAAAGAAAACATTGCAAATTTCTGGCACATGAAGGAAAATATTCAGGTGAATATTTTCAACAGAAGGTGGACATTGGTATCATGTGTTCACATCTGTTGCTAATTATGCTCTGCAAAATCTCTGTGTACAGTAGAAATAGGATTTTTTTGTGTTTTGGGTTGTGCTGGGTTCTGGGTTTTCTCCCTCTAATGAAGAGGAATCTTACTGGTAAAACTGATAGAATAAATTTTAGAATGGTTTTGTTTTCCTGCATGTCTTGAACTAGATAATAATAATTACAATCACTGATTCTTTTTGTTGCTTGCTAAAGGTTGTTTCCTAAACTCACTCTTGCCCCTTCAAAAGCTGTTATACACAGTTATTCTTCTATTGGGCCTCTCTCTGTATGCAATTAATAATTTCTTAGGTTCTTATGTGAAGACAGATGGAAATGTAAACACAATACTCCAATTAACAGAAGGGAGGTCTTTCAGAAAAAGTGCCAGGGAAATTCACTCCCTTCATCCATTTGGCTGCATTCAGAGTACAGTGTGCAATTTCCAGTTCAAAGGGCCTTTGTTTTTTATCAGGTAGACCAATCAGAAAATCATCTATTGTTTTCTTATGCTATAAAGCCACACAGCCAGGTGTGGTCAAATTGTCGATATCTTAGAAATAGGAGAGAAAAATAGTTAGACTGTATATGAGCATTCCAGTTATCAATATCTAAATGAAAGCAAGTAAAGTAAAAAGCTTAATCAATAGTTAAGTATATCTAACAGGAAAGTTAGCAGTAAGAACAGGAAACATAAGTAAATATTTCATTCACAAAAAAAAAAAAAGGAAGTTTTCTCTGAGACATGCTGTCAGCCTTTATTTCATTAAAAAAAAGGATGATATAAAAGATGAAAATATCAATATTTGCAATCACATGAATCTTTATACATGATATATAACTGACTGAAGCAAAGGTCAGCAAACATTTAAAACCTCCTGTAAGACAGTACACTGTTTATGACTCTTCAGTTAATTCATCTATCATGCTTTATTTATGCTTCTAGCAGTTAATAACAGCTATGATTGCTATGCAGCAATCAGGATTAAAAGCAAGCTGCTAGGAGACAACATCAGCAAGGGAATCAAATCAAGCAACCACTGAAAGAAAGACACTTCAAGAGACGTAACTTCCAGAAGGCAGGGCAAATCATACTCCCTTCTGTGAAATTTGGTCAGTGTCCAAATGAGTTTTAAACTGTGTGCATACATGTATATGCAGAATCACTGTAATTTCTTTAATTCACGTGTCAATTTTTTTTAATTTTAATCCCTTTCAATATCTTCACTTATTTCTTTTCAATCGTTAACCTCTCTTCCCTACTGCCTCCTTCAAAAACCTTTTTCTCTTGGTTGTGTCATTTCATTACTCCCCCACTTACACAGGATGCTGCAGTACCCTACAGCAGGATGCTTGGCTGGTCCCTCCAGTAGTTCTCCAGGGAAGCAGCCAGCCTTGTCCTCATTACTCTGCAGCCAGTGAGGTGGGACTTCTCTGCTGGATTCAACACAGTGGCTTTGCTGCTTCTATTTATTCTGGACTGCTTGAGAGGAATATCAAGACAGCACCAACAGCAACATTTCCATATGCTATTATTTCTTTCCCTGTTTCTTGATCTTCCTTTTCACCTTGATGTACCTCTCTTTGATCTCCCAGATCCCTTCCAAATAAACAGCCTGTCCAGAATTATTTTTTAGCTTTTGGTCACAGTCCTGCTATCTCCATACTAGAATCTGGTACTTCTTATACCATTACCTAGTTCACCTTGACATGAATTGGCACTGCTGCCCTGTAAGCTTCCACTCCCTGGAGAGTTACCTCTCTGAAGTATGGCAATCAGTCACACAATTCCCCTTAACCATCTGCAAAATCTAGCCATGTCATTGTCAGCTTCTGACTGTTATCATCAGAGCCAGCAAAAATTTTTCATCTTGTGTCCTGTGGCATCTCATGCTCTGTTCAGTCATGTAGACCTCAGGTCAGCACCTGTTCATTTTCTTGCAACACTAACAGCATACATAACCCTAAAGACAGGTGCCTACCAATGCCTATCAGTACACACACAAATCTATCATCACATCAAGGAAGAGAAGCTAAAAGCATCCATCACTGAAGCCTGCACTTTGATGATCTGTTCATCTGACAGCACTGTGAACTGTCATGGTGTGCAGCAGAATCTAATCGACATCTAAGTACTGGCCTTTTATTGCTCAGCAAAATGCAGAATCAAAAAGCTCCCTCAAGGTTTTTCAGAACCTTTATACTTCCACAGCAATTTTTTTTACCTTGAAGAAAAGTAGACATTCCTAGCTATTTCTGTCAAAGAACATCTGTATGAATGTTCTCCCAGGTTACAGTACAGGGTTCACAAGTTTCTGTTTTGTACAAGCTCTGTGCTGGATTAATATATAGGCCCATGTACGGGGCTATAACATGCAGGAGGCCTGGATGACTTCTTAATGATTGTTACAGGCAGCATTAGGCAGCTCAATCAACTCAAATTATTTTATACCCCAACATACTTCCATTTTCCTCTTTAACCCTTCATCTTCTCCAAATTCAGTGCTAATAGCACTAAAGAACAATTTAGCATTGTTGAACAGGCATTCAAGATAATTAAGAAGGGGAAGATCCTTTCTCATATGGCCAAGAGTTAAAAGTTTGCATGAAAGCTGACACTTACTGGTTCTAATTGGGTGCTAGCAGGCATCCTGCCAGTTCCCTTACAGTAGGCTATGCTACATATTCTATATAGAGCAACAAGGAGGAGGAATAGGAAAACCTTGATCTCACCCTGTATCAGTTCCTTAGCTGGTATGAATCAGCCTAAAGCCACTGACACACAAGGATCAAGCTTCCAGCCTTCCTGAACCTCAAAATGGGTTGTTTCCTGTAATTTTCAAGTACTCCCAAGCAGCATGGCTCATGGGGAGAAGCTTATCTGACTTGCATTAATAAAATTATTGAGGAGAATATTTAACATCTGTTTTGAGAGGATTCAATACNGTTTTTTTGGGGGTGTTTTTTTTGTGAGCGCAAGCATATTAGCTGTTGGGAGTCTTTGGTCCTGTGTTAAGGATCAAAGTTTTTGCCTTGTCATGGCTCCAGCATAAAGACCTGAGTAGGTTACAGAAGAAACTAAGATGCAGTTAACACCAACCCTTTGACACCTGTTATCTCCACTTCACAGATGATAAGCCATTGCAGAAAGATCATAAAATGTACTGAGATTATCTGAAATCAGTGAGTTGAAGAACTACCTGAACTAAACCTGGAATTTATTCTTAAGTAGAATAAGGTAATTTGTGCCTTCCTAAAGGCAAGGATCACTTCAGAAAAGTTTCTACCTGCTCCAAGGTAAAAGAAGAACCCTTAGGATATCTCTAGTGATTTATTTTGTCTCTCATACTCTCCCACCTCCATTAAAACAAGGATCTGCTGGTTTGTTTTCCTCTCAATATGCCAAAGAAAGTGAATTTATAGTGTTAGTGGCCTTATAATCTTTAAATTATATAACTTCTTTCTCTACTTTGACTAATCAAAGTGACCTCTTTTAGTCCAGCTCACAGCCTGGAGTTATTCTACTCCCTCCTATTTATCTAATTCACTAGTATCCATCTTGGAGCTAGAACAGCTACTGCAGAAAAATCAACAAATAAATTTAAAAGTGGTCCAGATTTTAGAGCAGTCTGAAGTGGGAATATGCCAGCAGAATCAAGAGTTTGAAATAGATTGGCTATTTTGGGCTATAAATTAATAATTTTAGAAACTGTGTCAAAAACTATTACTATTTTGAAAGAATGTGATACATACAGAGTTATAGGGAGAGCAGGTGTAAAATTTGTTTCCAGCTCCTATGAGGTGTTTCCCTGAGAGCCCCTCTCCCTTCTGCGTGAGAGGCAATCCTGTCAGGACTGTGCCTCTGGAATGTGTGCCATGTGGCAAAGCAGAACACACCCATTTTTTACATTGACAGTTTCTCACCTTCTACAAGTAGCGAATTAATCACGAGGACTTAATTGGATTTGGCCATATGACTATGACGATAGTTCTGGCCCCAGCAATAAAGAAATGGCAGACCAATTCATTAGATACACTGCTGGTATTTCAGTCACAATTTAAGTCAATGTTGAGCTCTGTATCTTCCTTTTCCTATTATCCCAACAGCCATTTGTGTCAGCAGTATCCAAGGATACCTATATTTGCATGGAATTATGAGCTTCATTACTTTCCTTCATTCACCATCACACAGTGGGAAACTTATATTTAGCATAATCTACACTAAATTCTGCCACTCAGAAGAAGAACAGTTGTACGCACATTAATAATGTGATTATGTATATATACGTGAATATAGTTAGCCACAATATTCCAGTGTAGTCTCCTAGAGTGTTGTATGAAGGGCAGGCATTGGCATAGTTAGTACTTATGGGGCTTGTAGGGGTTTCTGTGAATTTAGAAAAAGCAGGAAGGCTAAGAGAAAGTGAAGCAGGTGAGTCCCAGTGAGGTGTCAGCAGCGCACATCACCTGTTTACATCAAGCAATTATTGCTAATTGTATGCACCTGTAATGCTAAATGTATGCACCTGAGACCAGGTGTCATTTAAGCCTGAGGAAGGAGAAGCATAGTTCATTGCATAAGAGCAGAGGACAGCACTGTGATGTATTGACTAGCATCAAATTATTTCCCCCTGCTACTGCCTCATTTCTCATGGCTGGGACTGAGACCCATGCTGTAAAGTGAGGTCACAGCTATTTGTTGCTTCCTTAAACTGGAGGGGGCAGAATGTCTGTCTTAATTTGCACCATAAATGAAAAAAGCAAGTGAATTGAGGAATAAATTTACTGTAGGTTAAGAAGAGCAAAAATTACTAACACAAACTTTTTTTAGTTCATGGCACATCTTCTCCCTGCATGTTTAACTACATACTAGAACTGTTTCCAGGCTCACTGCATTTCTGCTTTCAGCAGTGCAGCCAGGGATTCTCCTCTTTAGACCCCTGTGTTTTTGCTCTCTATGTCACACAGAATTCAGGCACCTATGTGGGGTCTCCCAGAGGTGGTGCCAGGTACCTAAGGTCTCCACATGGAGCTGCTCCCAACCCAAATCTCCTGCCCATTCTTCCTTTCTCTTTTTCTCTCTGTCCCTCAGTAACTCCTTATTACTGACCTTCTGGAAAATATTCCCTGCTGTCTCAGTCCCATTTCACAAGGTGTTCAGTGCAAACTGTGCCGTGGTTAATGAACATCCCAATTAGGCAAGAGTCAAGGCATCTAGAGTCCCCAGGGTCTACTACCTTATCTAGCTCTTGAGTAATTTCTCTTTGTCTCCATTGCCTGACCTCTGAAGGACACTCTTCTGTGAGTTCTGTGAGCTGAAGCAGAGTGCTAGCACTTGAGCATTCTTTGACCCTCCTGCGCTGGTAGCTGTTAAACATCAAGTGGTGCACATCACTGGTGTCATCTTCTCAGCAGCTTCCTTCAGCACCCACCAAACACATCATCAGTTCCTGAGCTTCCTATCCCCCAGAGAAATTGGCCAAGGGCAGCAGCTGCTGCACAGTCTCATTGTACAGGAAAGCAAGTCCACAAGGGCTTTCAAACACCAAAAAAGGCTCTAGAGAGACAAGGAGTAAGATACTGTGAATCACAAACAAACCTGTTCCACTGAACTCTTTAGTTTTTTAAGAATATCCTAACTTTACTGTTTTCTTAATCTGTTATGTGATTCACTTTTCTTTATTCAGGCTTGTTCCCCAAGAGTACTTTAGAGTCAAATAGATGTCTTCTGGGTTTTATGTATGCAACAGCTTCATTATAAAAACAGCAGAGAAACACTGAGGCTAATTATTAAGGAAGAAGCAACTCCATGTGATATGCACTAGAGCATCAGATTCAGATGCAGGAATTCTGAGGACTTTCAGGGTAACTTAGAGTTTTGCAAATTCTTTCATGCACTTTTTTATTATGAGAGTGTTGATATTAACTTCTAGAATTTGAAAATTGAAGAGAAATGTTAGCAAGAAGTGCCATTATTCACTGGATTTATTTACTTCATAGCAGAGAATTCTGTACAAATATTTTACTTAAAGCATCTGTATCCCATTTGATGGGAAAGAAGAAAAAAGGAAGAAAGAAACCAGAAAGTTTTACTGCTTTAACTGCATGCCATTAAACTGTGGTGAGCCAGAGAGCAGGTATTAGATAATTGGACTACATGATTACTTAATAGAAGAGGCCTGATTTTTCCAGACCTGCCAAATGGGGAAACTCGGATATTGTGAGGTCACCAAAGACAAGTATATTAAATGTTTAAATGAGAAATAGATTTTAAATATCCTTAAACTCCCACCACTTATTTACATATAAAACTCAGCTAAGAAAGTAACTAGGCAACAGTGAGGAACTGCAATGCTGATATTCTCTTCATCTTTTACTCCAACTACAGAGCAACCTAAATATTCTCCCTTTTATATATCACTTTCAGTCAGATATTTTTTCCCCTGGACTGAAAATGTTGTAGGAATATTTCCCAATAGTCATTCAATCCCACTTAGTATTGGAGCATTTATATTGAATTCTCTTGTTTATGTTTTTATATACACTACTTATCAGTATCAGAAAAATTAAGTTAGCCACAAGGGATCTAAGAAGCAACAAACTGCTGAACTTTCAATATCTGCCTTTAATAGCACATACGGTTTTTGATGATGATTCCTTTTTTCTTCCTGGTTGAAAGAAGTAGGATGAAAAATTATTTTTTGGCAGAAAAACAAGGCTAAACATTAGGACAGAAAGTAAAACCCACACAGATGTAGACCACCAAAATAAAGTTGAACTTCTAGATAATTACTTATTTTAAACCAGGCTTAATAGTAATCAGAAAGTAATTTGGGGATTCTAGTCAAACAGTGAAATATCTACTAGTGCTTTAAAAATTTTTATAGATATAGTGGTATTTATTTCATTTTAATACTTTTAGAAAAAATGCTTGCATTATTTTTAAGCCATTCTAAGGGCCTAATTTTTGATCCTAAGTGTTTATTTTTTCCCTTCTTTCACTATTCCTATGAATCTAAAAGCTTCTTTTCTTCCAAATTTCTTCTTTTCTTCCAACTACAACAGAAATGTGAAACATCATTGGAAGAGCTCACTTAATACTACTCGAAAAAAATACAGTTTTTTTTAAACCTGGACAAATAAAAGTACGCAGCGCACGTATCATTTTTACCTGCATATGGAGTCCAGTTTTTCACTCTGCCCATTAATTCCATTCCATTTTAAAGGAGTTTGGAAAAGGATGTTTTCTCTTTTTCTTGAGGAAATTATTGAGTACACACTATATGTACATGTCTTATTTTAGCATTTCTGCTTCAATTACAGAGTGATTTGTTATGATTTAGTGATTACTCATCTTGTTTTATACAACATTACCCTGTTACAAAAACACTACACTTCTTTTTTAAGGTACATATTTTTTATGGGAACAGTGTGAAATTAGACATAAGAAAATAGTGTCTACATGAACTCAAAGTGACTTAAATGCCTTTGAATTTCACAGACCACATGAGAAATGGTTGGGAAAGGCATACAGACCTTTCAGAATATTGTAGACCTAAAGATGCAGGTTTTTTGAAAAAAAAATCATTTAGAAAATCTATCCAAATCTGGTGTTTTAGAAGGCAGTGGTAGCCCCATGATTGGCTTCACAAACAATCAGTATTTTGTCCAGAGATGCTGGCTGCCCGTAAGACAGAAAATAAACCATATTAAAATGTTACCTTTGCCTAGCAGGTATCCTGTCTTTCAGAAGTCAGAAGAACACTATGAAAATTTTCAGATTTCTATGAAAATCTCATTCCTTCAAAATTCTAAAGTTCTTTGATCCATAGACTGTGAAGGAGGGACCACCAACAAGTCTTCTTGCACTTCTCGCATTTATGTTTTAGGAGCTTTAGAGAAAATTCTATTGCTTTTTGGTTTTGTTGATTTCACATTACAGCCTGAAAAACACTGTTTAATGTTAAGGATGAGTCACATTTGCTTGGATTTTCAACGTCCTGTGGTCAGCAGGATGCATATGTTTTTGTGAACAACAAGATTTTTTCGGAAGTACTTGAATTTATTCTCACCTAATATCTATACTAATTTCATTCATTAACTAGTTTTTTTGCCTTCACAAAATCTATTTATAAAAATGCTGAATTGGTTACCTAAGAGGTTTATCAATTTAGGGCGTCAAATTCTTTCTTCTATGTGAATAAAAGCTCACTTGCTTAGCTCTTGTAGCATTATATCAAGCTAAACAGACAGTATATATGGTTACAGAAAACCAACTTACAGGCTAATCTTTAATTAGCCTCCTCCTGAAGCAGCCATGAACAACAAGTCAAGGCTAAAGTCTCTGTTGGTGTGTAAATCTGGCTTCAAACAAAAATGTATTGATCTTTAAATTAGCAGACACAGCTTCCTAAATTCTACTTTCTGTGTTAAGCTCTAAAATATTTGATGCTGAGAACATCTAGTGGTTTTAGGATATCATCCATGAAGACAGAAAGTCTGTCAAAAAGCAACTTACTTCAAGCTCCCTACTCCGGAGCTCATTATATCAATGAAATTGTAAAAGTCTATGGCAAGAAATGCCTGGTAGCTGTTGGACAACAAGCAGTTATGATGATTCACTTACTCCCGTGGGTAAACTTCAGTGATGCAGCTGTGATGTGCAGTGTAAGAGTTCCTGATGTTGAAATCCCCTATCACAAAAACAGACAATAAATTACTACTTCTATCAGTGGTGAGTGCAACAGTATCTTTTATTGATGAGCAACATTGCAATTAAAAATTTTTATGAAAGGTTGATCGTGAGCAACATACACTATCACTTCACAGTCAATTGACTAGGATGCAACTCTATGAATTTAATTTCTGAATTTTATTTAGAGAAAAAAGATAAATGTTTTTTCTAAAATTGCTCTCAGATTTTCTTCTTGTGGTAGCCAAAATGTGACTGCTTAAAAATTTAAAAGTAAGAAGTTGAAAATAGTGGTTTAATGTTTTATTAAGAGCTGTTTCTATATCTGATGGAGTTTTGGCCTGTATCCTACAAAACCTACCAGAGTCCAAGCTAAGAAATACAACATGTATTACATGTATCAGGAAATGTATGTAACTAAATCAAGAAGCAGTGAACATACAGATTTTCATCCTGGTTTTAGGAAAGAAGGGGAAAGTGTATGGTTGTAGAGTGCAGACCGAAACAAGAAAATACAAAGTAATTGGTCTCCAAGGAAATCTAGATAAAGAATGAGAAGGATTGGAAATTGGAGATTGGCAAGTACAGAGGTGAGAGAGTTTTTCCAAAAATCAGACCAGGTTATCACTAACAGGAGTTGAGGAAATGCAGAGGAATAAGGTCGGTACAAAACCATGGCATTTGTCTTTTTTTCTTCCTTTCTTAAGAAAACAGCATCACATTGGTCTCTTTCTGTTTTTATTGGTGGCTGCTGTGTGATGTGTCTGACCAACAAAAGCTGAAAGCATAGGGTTAAAATGTAAAGGTTGCTTGGTGCTGGGGATAATAACAATAAGATAGGAGGCAGGTTCACTGACAAGAGCCAGTTCTTCCATGCAGAGCACATAATTATTTCTCCTATTGATCCTTATGATTGCAATTTGAACAGCAGAAGAGCATATTGCCCCCTGACCCTGAAGCATTGCATGAGCTGTGAAGTCACATAAGACTAAAGCACCACAAAAACTAAATGGGAAACTAGACTTTCTGTGTAAACAGATATCTGGAGAAAAGGCCAACATGCCCTGTCTCACCTGCCATGGAAGAAGGCTCCAGAGGACATGGGCAAGGCTGAGGTTCTCACAAAATGTTAAGAAGTCTACAGAGAGTGAATAACCACAACATTACAAAGAATCAAAGAGGACTGGAGGACGGCCTTTGTTCTGAATAGAATAGAATAGAATAGAATAGAATAGAATAGAATAGAATAGAATAGAATAGAATAGAACCTATCCTCTTCAGCTGGGAGAGAACTACAACAATACTCTAGTCCAACTGCCTGACCAATTCAGGACTGACCAGGTTAAAGCCTGTTATTAAAGGCATTGTCCAAGTGTTTTAAATTCTGAAAAGACTGAAGTGTTGACCCCTTCTCTAGGAACTTTGTTCCAGTATTTGACCACCCTCTCTGTAAAGAAATTGCCTAATGTCCAGTTTTTACCACCCCTGGTGCAGTTTTGAACCACTCCAACATCACTGGATCACAGAGAGAAGAGCTCAGCACCTTCCACTTCTTCCAGCCCTTTCACCAGCCACTCCTCTAAACACATTCAGGGCCCTTCCTGTTTTTCTTAGTTTGTAGAGCCGGTACTGCACACTGCTCACAAGGTGAGGTGAGACCAATGTCATATACAGCAGGATCACCCCCTCTTTTGACCATCTGGCTTTGCTGTGTTTGATGTCCCCAGGATGCAGTTTGCCCTCTTGGCTGCCTGGGACACTGCTGGCTCACAGTGAGCCTGCTGCCAGCCAGCAATCCCAGATCCTGTTCTGCAGGGCTCATCTCCAGCCGCTTCTCTCCCAGTTTGTACCTGTGCCCTTAGTCACTCTGTCACAAGTGCAGAATAAGGCACTTGGACTTGTTAATTCACACCATTAATTATTGTCCAATGCTTCAAACTATCTATCCCTGTACAACGCCTCTCAATCCCCAAGAGCACCTCCCAGTTTGGTATCAACAGCAACCTTGTTAATGGTACATTCAATTCCTTCACCTACCTTTTTGATATATATCTTGAACAGAACTGGTCCTAGAATAGAGTTATGAGGATCACTGCTGTTGGCTGGTCACCAGCCAGGTGTAGTCCAATTCACTACAATCCTTCAAGCACTGCCCCTCAGCCAGGGCTTCACCTAGCATCATGAACCTGACCATTCCACAAGTGAGCAACTTGTTCAGGAAGGTGGTGTGCATCAAAATCCTTACTAAAATCAAGAAAAACTACATCCACCACCTTCTCTTCATCCATGGGTGGCCTTATCATGGAATATCAGATTTTAGTTAAATAGGACTTTACCTTTCTGAACATGAATTAACTGTGTCTGACAACTGAATTTTCTTTAAAAACCTTTCAATAGTGTACAGTATAACTTCTCCCTAATTTTTCAGGAACTGAGGTTAGACTCACAGGTCTGTAGTTCTTTGGGTTCAAGACGTCTGATAAAATCCTAGAATCATAAAGGCCGGAAAAGACCACAAAGATCATTAAATCCAACTCTGAAAAATCACCAGCATGTCAACTAAACCGTAGCAATAAGTGCCACATCCAGTCATCTTTTGAACACTTCCAGGAATGGTGACTCCACTACACCCACAGGCATCCTGTTACAATGCCTGACATCCCTTTCAATTAAGAAATTCACCCTGCTCTCAAACCTGAACTTCTCCTGGCACAGCTTGGGGCCGTGTCCTCTCTCTTATAACATCCACTAATTCCTTCAGTAGTCTGGAATGAAACTATTAGGTTTTGGGTTGTTTGTTTGTTTGTTTTTTATTGAACTTTGTTGGCTGAGCATATCAGCCATTTGTATCTGCTGAAAGAATCAATTGGTCATTATCAGCTGAGTGTACCAACCCAGTGTACAACTGTTTGAGATTGCCAAAAGAGTGTGAATGTCTTCCTGTGAGCATATTACACAGACCAGTAATGGAAATAATGTTTCATGTGAGACAACTGTATATCAAAATTGCTACTCATTTCTAATTGTACTTTGTACTTGTACCCTGATTTAAATCCATCGCTGTATCACCCTGGTAAATTAATATCCCACCTTATATGTATGTTTAAGAGCCAGTCTTATTTATGTCCCGTTTAACTGAATCATTTTCTATTGATCTACTGGACATGTTGCAAGACCAAAAGATACCCTCATTGAATGTACTAAATATGTATTTAGGAGACTGGAGTTTCATGAGTAGTATAGAAACCCATTCTGAATATATTCATATGTGACCTTTGTAAGTTCTCTGTAGAGTCCAATGGACTTTAAAGCATATATTTGTTCCTATTCTCATTTCTCACAGAGTGCAAATAATGGATTCTTTTAATTTAGAGAGGAACTCCTTCCCTCCAGCCATTTCTTATTATCTCTAATTGCTGCCAAAAAGGTTCAGATTTTCTAGAGGTATTACAAGATGTTTTAATTTCAGGCTAAAAAAATGCCTTTTATAATTTTGTTCTGGCATTCAAGAAATATCACAATATTAACATTTTTATATTTGTTAATTAGAATGGTTTAGTAGGAATGTTACAATTTCTCAGTCTTATTGAAAAAATTAGAAAGTAATTTAATGAAAAGAAATTCACAGTAGTGTCTAATTCTGAACTTACTGCAATCTTGGGCAAGAAAATAAGTTGCTATAAAAATATTTAAATGCTGTTTAATTCTATTGGTGTATCTCCACAAGAATATCAAAATACATTAAATTGAATTAAAGATCATTTCTACAGAGAAATGGAGGAATCAAACAGGTATTTTTATTCAAGAAGACATCCTGTTCACCCATCTGCTTTGGGCTTTTTCCCATTTTCCCTTTCTTCACATTCCCCCATGCAGATGAGTCAGATATGTGGAAGTCTTTGGTTCTTCGCCTACTGATGGAGGTGGCATAATTCCCCCTCCCTTCATAGATGAAAGACTGGAGCCCATACATGTCGTTATGATCAAACAGGATAATTAGTCAACAGAAACAAAAAAGAAGATTTCTTTACTTACGCAGGAGTGAAGCGGTTTTTTTCACAGTTGACCTGCTTTGCTCTACACAGCCTGTGAGAAGTTTAAGACACCTTCACTGTCACTTCTCCAACAAAGGACAGTGTGAAGCTTGGCTGAGAAGGAGGAATGAAAACTGACTGTAGTCAGTATAGTGCTGACTTTATTTCTGGGTACGACTATGATGTGCTGACCCCATCCTCAGCACAACAAAAAGGATTTTGTAAAATGAATGACATCCTGGTAAATACTTCCAAAATTGATAGAACTTGACCAGTGTCCACAGATCTGAGAAAAACTCGATGAAGGCAACTGTTTTTATTTTTCCTATAATGATATGGGGAGAATACAATTAAAAGCCTTCCACTAGAGAAAAACTTGTAGCAGTAATGCAGCTCCAGGACCAGGATGAGCAGACATGCACAGAGATGATTCCTGGCTTGCTTCTCAGGCTGGTTGCAATGAATCCCATAAACGTAGTTCCTAGAGAAGTGTGGAGGAGACAAAGATGACAGCTGGTTACATTGAATGACATATGCTATTTCTGCTCAAGCTTTTTGCTCAAGGGATTTTAGGGCAAGCCAAAAAGAAAGGTCGCTCATGGTAAACATACGTATCTAGCATGTGTCACTCCTGTACTGCCTAAACAATTGCAGGACCAAGGTGACTGACTGACTTCTGATAGGGCAAGAAAATAACAATTGCATGAAATATGACAAAATTAAAGACCTGGAAGAATACTTTACCTCACTAAAAACAAATGTAGTACTATGGATTTCTATATTTTAAGCAGGATGTTGACTTAATAGTTCAGAACACAGAATTAGGTGTTTTGCTTATAAACAGTAATGTAGAGAGATAATATGAGTTTAAATGAACTATGATTTGTATTCTGTACAGATTCATGATGTGTGGAAGACGTTGGGATTAAGGGCCTGAAACTAATGTCATAGTTCCCACTGTGAAAAAATAAATATATCTCTATCTGAATAAGTTGCATATCTCTATTTTCAAGGAGTAAGTTTTTGCCATCCCTCTAAATTTAATGTTGATGCTTGACAAATTAAGTGAGGAATAATCTGAGAACAGTTGACATGAGGTGGACTTGAAAGCCATTTTCTTCCTGCTTATTGTTTGCTTCTTTATGTAGATGTTGTTTCTCTTGTCTGCCTCTTCTAAAAGTTTCTTCCTATTTTCCTTTCTCATGTCAGTTCCAGTGGCCACTGACCAGGCTCGAACAGACCTGCAAGCCTACTCAGTCATTTTTTCAAAACCCCAGTACCTTTATTGCATGCAAGATAAATGCCATTTTAGAATCATAGACTCAGGGAACAATTAAGATTGAAAAGACCTCTAAGATCATCAGGCCCCACATTGCCAAGTCCACTTAGTGCCACACTTAATTTATTTTGAATGCTTCCAGGAATGGCAGTTCCAACAATTCCCAAGATAGCCTGTGTTGGAATCCAGGGCACAGGGAGTGTTTCCCTGCCTGTATTAGGGAGCCCTGACCCCCAGTCAGACGCTGTTTTTAACCTTTGTCNGGAAGGGAATCTCCTTCAAGGGCCCTGGAGGTAGGTTCCCAGCAGCTTGTGGGGGAAACAACAGCCAAAAAAAGCCCCCAACAAGCCTGTTCCAATGCCTGACCAGGATTTCAGTGAAGAAATTTTTTCTAATATCCAAACTAAAACTCCCCCAGTGCAGCTTGAGTCCATGTCCTCTCTCCCTGTCACTGGTTGCCTGGGAGAAGACACCAACCCTCACCTGATTACAGCCTCCTTTCAGGCTCTTGTAGAGAGTGATAAGGTCACACCAGAGCGTCCTCTTCTCCATGCTAAACAACCCGAGCTGTTTCAGCTACTCTTCATATGGCTTATTCCCTGGGCCCTCCACCAGCTCCTTTGCCTTTCTCTGTACCTGCTCCAGCACCTAAATGTGTTTTTTGTTATGAGGGGCCCAGAACTGGACACAGAACTCAAGGCTCTGCCTCACCAGTGCCAGGTATAGGGGAAAAATCACTGCCCTGGTCCTGCTGGCCACACTATTGCTGATACAGGCCAGGATGCCATTGGCCTTCTTGGCCACCTGGGCACACTCCTAGCTCATGTTCAGGTACTATTGACCAACAACCTCAGGTCCTTTTCCACTGGGCCACTTTCCAGGCACTCTGCCCCAGCTTGTAGCACTGCATGGGGTTGTTGTGACCCAAGGGCAGGACCAGCTTTGGTCTCGGTGAACCTCACAACATTGCCCTTGGCCCATAAATCCAGCCTGTCCAGGCCCCTTTGCAGAGCCTTCCTGCCCTCCAGCAAAGCCACATTCAAACTTTCCCCTCTGCAAACTGACTGAGGGTGTACTCAATCCTGTCATCCAGATCATTGATAAAGCTATTAAACAGAACAGGCCCCAAATGGAAGGGCCTCTTTGTACATCATCTTGTGTTGCTATGAGCAGAAATGCAAATTCTCTTTGTTTTAAAATTACCATTTCACGATCAATTCTGGTCTTCTTTCTCTTTGACCTCTATTTTTTCCACTGTTCTCCAAGCACTTCTTATTGTGGATATTGCTTTGTTTCTTTCCTTGACAGCTTATTTCTTCCTTTCACAGTCCAGGAGCAGATATTTGAAAAAGTGGCAAATTGTGGAAATCTTTTATACTAAAGCTGAGAAGTCTTTCTGCATTCACTGAGATTAGACTGTAGCAATTTGAAATACTAAATAATTGATTTTGGAGGTTACTAAAGGCAGAATACAGCAGCTTCTCAAATTTAGCATCTTCAAAAGAAATTACATTCACAAAGGTCATCAGTAATTCTATCATTACCTCAGACTGATCACTGTATTGTTGCTATACTACTATCATATTCAAAAGATAAAAAAGATCACATTCAGCAACCCCAAAAAAGAAAAAGAAAAAAGTTTTTGTTTCAAACCACGATTGCTAAAATTATGCATGGATTCATTTCCTTTAAAATTGCGGCAGCTTTTTAAACAAGAAAACAATAAAAACTCCTTCATTATTTAACTATCTATCTCATCATTTTATGAAAATGAAAAATATTTAATCTGAAAAAATAGTTTTATTGGTAATTCTTGAAGTTTTATGAGTTTTACAAAGCTACTTGTAATTCTCTTCCAGAGTTATAAGAAACATTATTGTGCTGACAGTTACTACAGAAATGTCCAGACAGGGATTTTTGTGTATTTTTAACAAAAATCCTAAGTCTAAACAGCAAAACTGATCCATTCCCGAGAGTTATCCAATGTCCCTGTGACCTTATTTTATGTTTCTTAAAAACTATAATTTTCACTTCTTTAATTACAATAATAACTTCTTTTAAAAATCAGGTCCTTAGATAATAGGAAACTGCATATGTTTAAAATATTTATTTGTTGCTAATGTAGTTCAGGAGTGGCATGTACTTGTACAGCGAAGCTGAGTATGATCATATTAAATGAATATATTTTTCAGTTGATTATTCTTCTGTGTTTGTCATATAAATTGGAAAGAGGAAAATAACTTTCTCTGTTGGAGCATAAAACAAATTAGACATAATGGCACATAAAAAGCAAACCATAATCACACTCTGGAAAACGAATGCATTTTACAGGATATGTAGCCATTAAGGCAGTCACAACATTTTAAACCTACTCAGTTCAACACACCTGCAATCTATTCACTTTCTGATGGCAGCATTTTGTGAAGCTGGCACTGATAATTAAATAAATTGTAGGTGGAAATCCTAAACTCATCTTGCATGGCAATGTGCCAGATTTTTCTTTCTTTGTCTTCAGTATTTCTCTGAACATTTTTTTGTTCACTCTATAGCCTTTTGATGGCATTTCCTTTACAGATTGGGAGTATTTTTATTTTGTGTTCTGAACACAATATTAGCAGATGAATTTAGGAATAGTCCATGGATGGGATAGACATTATACTGTAGTTTAGCATGACCAAAGGGACCAGGTGGCAAAGGTGAGAATGACCAATATAAGCTGCTATGGTTGAATGCCAAGGAAAATATTGCTTCATGTCATTCTTCCAGAAATACTCATTTTGTTAGACCAATTCACAGAAAAATACTAAAAAGCCTTTCCCTGACAATTTCTTACAGCCTTACAGCTTCATTTAAACAGTTTATGGGAAAAATCTTGCTCCTTTCCCCCATTTACCTCCCAATACCAAAGAGCACACTTTCACATCACCTCTAGACATATCAGGATAGCTCTTAACCACCATAAATGACTTCTCATTCAGCTGATGACAGTCTGGGAGTGAAGAAGAGATTTCCATTAATGCTCATTTTGCAAAATCAAAGATAAAGCTTTGTTTCTGAAAGACCATGGTCACCTTTACGTCCTGGAGTTCACAGATTCATTTTTACTTCTTAAGCCCATGCCCAAGTGATTTGAAAAATAAGCAATAATAGTAAATGTGCCCCCAAGAGTGAAAATAGAGCACCACAGGGATCTTTTTACTTAAGTCACGTCAGATTCCACTTAAGAGTCAGACTGCACTCCAGCTGAACAGACATAAAGTTTTAGAATAAAACTCTTACATTTTGGAATCTCTTCAGAGCATGTCTGTACTTATTGTTTTGGTGTCTGAAAACCCTGGAGCTTTTTAAGAGCTTTAACTACTGTACATTACTTCAGTGGAATCTGTATTTAGCTCTGGGGACACCTCTACACACAATACTCCCAGTGACTGAAGAATTTCTCTAACAAAATGTTCTCCTAAATTCAGGCAGGATGAAGGAGCACCACTACATAGAAAGGTGGCTAATATCTAGTGGGATATGTGTGACATTACAGTTGCACACTAAAATAAAAAAAAATTAAAATTGAAAGAAAAAAAATAAAAGAAAGTAAAAAAAGAAAAAGAGAAAGTGACTCTGGAGCATAGAAAATGCATGAACCATGTATAGTAAAGAACAGGGAAATCAAAATTGTACTCAAAGTTAAACACTCTGGCCTCGGCACATTGGGAGCAGCATACCAGCAAAGAAGGGCTCCAAAATCCTTCTGATGTTATGGTTAACAGGTATTTTTCATGTTATTTAGTTTAAAGGTGAGCACCTCCAGACAAAGAGATGTTACAGAACCTCTGCTGGTGGTGCAAATGGCTCAGACTCTCTATATGGGATTTTGGTAATCTCCTTATCTGATGAGAGATACAGAGAAAATCCTTCAAGTCTGAATAAAAAGGAATTTCAGAAATATGAAGATAAAGTGCTTTCTATCTTTCTCTATCTCAACTCAGAGAAACATTATTTGATAAAGAACAAATTTTTTTCTGAAAAGGGAGATGGAACTGCCCTTTATTTATTTTGTCATAAGTTTACCGTGAAATGTCAGGACAAAATCAGCCTTTTTCAGGAGGTAAAATTCACAGGTCATCTTGAGGAGAAGATTAAAAAAGACAATGTAGAACTCACTGACAACTTTGACTCAAACATCAGTAATGATTGTGAAATTTTTCTTGTCTGATGTTACTGAATCATCAAGCTTTTAAAAAAAAAAAAAAGAAAAAGACCCCACAAACATTGCTCTCAGTGATGGGTGCTCAGAGAATGAAATTTAAGACAAGTAATCTGTAGGCTATCCATTGCCAATGGTTCTTCAGAGTTTTTACGTGTGCCAGCCATTTTCATTCTGGCCTCTCTTGCAAAAACAGAGAGACAGATTACAAAAGGGCTAAGCAGCAGGGCTGGAACCATGTGGTTGTAACTGGCATTATTTCCTGTTGCACGTGGAGATGTGTGCCTGAAACCCAGCCCACAAAGCCTGAAGGTTGGCTCAGCCAGCGGGATCTTGGTGTGACTCTGATGAGCACCCTCGGGCTACGTGGATTGTCCAAAAAAACTGGGTCATCAGCTCCTGCAGGGTGCCCTTGGGGCCTGCTTAGGTTCTGGTACTTTGCACCACTGATACCAGTGGAAGTTTGATCACAAATATCAATGCAGTCAGAGTATTAGACCCCAACCTTTAAGTACTAGTGGTAGAAAAATGTCTTGTAAGATTCAAGATTCATTCTTGAAGATATCCTGTAAGCAATTTTTTCTGAAGGACTTGTCAGAAGGAACAAGATTGATAAACCTGTAAATCAGTCTGTCATTGCAAAAAAAGAGATTATTTCTGCTGATATATTTTCTCATTAAGAATTATTCATCTACTTTTGATAAATCAGCACTTACAATTTTCTACAGCTATTTGGACACAAATTTTTATTTTGTTTCCTTTCCCTATTTTGTACCTTGATCAGCCTTAAACTCCTTCAATGGTTGTATTTGTTCAACTATTTTAATCAACCATTGCAGGCAGTGCTCAGGTCACCACTCAATCTTCTGCAAAGATAGTTCAGCTGTAGCCCAGCTCCCCCACTGCACTTAAATACAGCAGGGATGTTTTAGAATGGATTTTCTACTTAATTCTCTGTTGTATTTTCTGCTCTCTATTGATTGTCCTTTTCAGCTTGACAGAGGAGATATTCAAATGTTCCAACAGCAACTCCCATTCCTGAGCCCAAGCACATCTCACCTGCACCCTTGAACCATACACATGAACCTAGGTTTCCAGGGCAGCAGTCAAACACCAAAACAACTACTTTGCTTTCAGAAGTGACATTTTTAAAGGGGTATTCCATTAGAGATGTATTAACTTTTAAATTCTTATACAGCTTGAAATACCAAGTTTTCTTTATAATTAAGCATGTTTCCTTTGCTATTAACTTGGTTCCTTTGTGATAAGTGTTGCAATAGCATAAGTAACTGGCATTTCTTGGGAAAAAAGCCTTCCATAAACTCAGAGAGAGATGGCCCTAAGCTCCCTGTGGGATCAGCAGAAGACAGTCACCTCCAGACCACACTTCAAAACCAGTCCTAAAATCTGGCTTAATTTGACTAGAAAAGCATTATGAGACTGCTTTCCCAATTTGTGTGGTGAAAAAATCAGGATAATGTAGTGAAACATGATTTTAAATGTTGTGCATATAACCCAGAAAGAAAGGCTAAACAAAACTCTACTCAGCTGGCAACTGACAATGCTAGATAGAGGAAAACAAGTTTAGATTTCAGAACATACTTGCCTCTAGACAAATGAAGACAAACCCAGTACAATTTCTGCATCATGAGGATACTAAAGCAGTTATTCCAATTCAAGTCCAGACAGCCTAGGAAAGTCAACACAGTAAAGTTTTGAGCTCTCTTTTGTCAAAGCCTATTGTTATTACTGGCCTGAGCTCCAGTGGAACAGCTTTCATTCCCAAAATGAAGAAGATGGGGGTAACCATATGACCACATTTCTATTGACCAGACAGAGGACACTATTCAGGCTTCACACTTTATGTTAGCTGCAGAAATATAGGCAACACTTGGTCCATTACAAACATCTCCAGAAAAAAGCAACTCTTTAACAAATATCCAAAGGCAGCATATCACAGTATTTATAATTTGTGTATGGCCTGCACAATACTATTTTTCATCCCGCACCTGAAGTACTAATGACTTCGCGACCAAATCACAGTCTAACTATTCTAAAATGTGCCAGTTTTTCACATGGTAGTACACATCAACAGAGTACCATGATTTCAATATACCGATGAAATTTCCACTTGCAGAGAAACATCAAAAAAATGTCTGCAGCATTGTCTCTAAGCCTGCAAGACATCTGAGAAAAAGTCTGTAATATTAACTCTATTATCCTCTATGTCATATGGAGAAGAGAAGCACAGCTTTGTTGAAGAGGGGTGACAACTTCTTCAGAAATAGTTGGTGTTCAGCCTTGGCTCAGCACCAGGAGCCAGCCTACAATGAGGTCAGTCATTGGAACAATCTCTCCAGGGAAGTGGTAGATTTGTCAATCTTGTGAGCAAAGACATGGTCTCAGAGGGCCCACATACAGGGTTTATGTGTCTGCACACAGCTTCAGAAAAGGGCACAGGAAAGGACATGACACAGGCTTATTTTTGAGCAGAGCTCTGGCCTTAGATGCTATAGCAGGTCAGATCAGAACTCCAGGAGTCACTGAAA